>SJYO01046538.1:71287680-71403586 GCA_006410555.1 Capra ibex
TTCGGTTGAAAAAGTGAGAGGAGAAAGTGAAAGTAGTTCTCCGAAAAATCAAGGAGAAGTGAAAGACGGTATTCCCACCACAGTAGACGTATAGACTCCAATAACTATAAAGAGGGCCGTTAGAACTAAGGTCGAACACAAAGAAGGTCGGGTCACAAAGAGTACTACATGAGACGTATCTTCAATTTATTCGTCTCACTGTTTTTCTCCCCTCATAATACTAGAGACTAAATGTCTACTCCTTTGTCTTTTAGTTTGTTCAACTTTATTTAACTCATTATAGCGTGTCGACCATATTCCGTCACACCCGACCTCGCAGGTACGACCAGAGGTGAGACCAGGAACACGTTCAGACCGACCGGTCGGTTGGGACAATGTACAATTAACACAGACGTCACGGGAGTCTTCCTTTGGGAAATACAGTTTGTGTGGGGCAGACTCTGACGACCCAAGACTCCAACACACTATACCGCCCTCCTCGAACCCTAGACCTTAGTCTTTTAGACCCAAACGTAACAAGATGACGAAGAGTTTTACCCTATAACTCACTCAGAGTTCGGAGTCGAATTAGTATACCTTTTTACCCAGATCACTGTACGTATCAGATAGGATCCCCAAATTACTCCGAGGTGTCTTTCTTTTTAAGACTTTGTCACGAAATATTTTGATTTTAGGTGGCATTCGTAGTCAATGACTTCTCCTTCATATAACCAGTCCAAAGACCATATCCGTCACCTTTTGTAAGATCGATCAAATTCGTCTTTTTCTCAAATCACGTCCCTTTATCTTCGAATTGTTTTACAGTCTTCAAGATCTTCTGTTCGAGATGTAACAATCGTCCAAACCCTCTTTGTAAAGAATTGAAACTTCAGAGACACTAGACCTTACATGATTTCCTCTGACTTCCGTCTGTCCCCGGTTTTGTTGTTAAACCAAGTTTACGTATGTACACTACTAAATCACTTTACGGGTGTGCGTCGAGGTAGTATAAAGAGGAGAGGTTTCTGCCTTGGTCCGTACACAACTGTAGATGAGTAGAAGTGACATAACTCTCGAATCCACCCCAACGCCCCACCCCTAATCCTCCTGACCCTGTAGACGTCGATGGTCTTGAAATGGTTCGATCGTTGATAAGTCACCTGTCAGTCCTTCCCGTGGTGGTCGACACTTCTGGTCGTCTCCTCTCGACGCTTACCTCGGTCCTCAAGTCTTCCCCCTCTCTCGCCCGTCTCCAGTGTATCTCCCACCCCGAGGAGGTACTTGAGAGTGTAGTCGATACGGATGTTGAGTGAAAGTGACTAGTAGCCTCACACTGCACACCCATTCAGTCAGGTCGACTTTCCTACCCTTTACCCTACATTTCCCTCCAGTTCAAATTTTACACGTTCAGGAGGAAAACGACCTTCTGTATACTTTATTTTATATAAACACTCGGTGGGATCACATGATTCTATACGTCAAGGTTATGGAAGGAACTACGTTACGGTAAGACACAGATGTGTAAGTAAAAGTACGTTACTAGTCAAACCTCCTTAAAGTTGATGGAAGTAAAAGTCGATTCACTTTAAATAGAATTGGTCTATGGGTGGGTTCTACTTTTTACTCGTAAAAAAAGATTAAATTTTATTAGTAGTGATTTCCTTTAGATTAGTGAGTCAAGTCAACGAGTCAGTACAGGTTGAGAAACGTTGGGGTACCTGACGTCGTACGGTCCGGAGGGACAGGTAGCGGTTGAGGGTCTTAAATGAGTTTGAGTACAGGTAACTCAGTCACTACGGTAGGTTGGTAGAGTAGGACACAACAGGGGAAGAGAAGGGTCGTAGTCCCATAAAAGGTCACTCAGTCGAGAAACGTAGTCCACCGGTTTCATGACCTCAAAGTCGAAGTCGTAGTCAGGAAGGTTACTTGTGGGTCCTGACTAGAGGAAATTCTACCTGACCAACCTAGGGGACCGTCAGGTTCCCTGAGAGTTCTCAAAAGAGGTTGTGGTGTCTAGTTTTCGTAGTTAAGAAACCGAGAGTCTAAAGAAGTGTCAGGTTGAGAGTGTGGGTATACACTGAGGACCTTTTTGGTATCGAAACTGATCTACTTGGAAACAACCGTTTCATTACAGAGACGAAAAATTGTACGACAGATCCAATCCTTTAGATATTATTCTTTAATTAGAAAGGTCACTGAAAAACCCATTTGTGTCCATACTCCGTAGAGAATTTCGAAACGACAAGAGAAGAATCTTCGACCCTATGTGAGAAAATATTTGTACAGTCCTTGTAGTGGAGACCAACGGTACCTCTACCAACAGAAGACGTACAGACGAAAGGGTTCCTATCCTAGCTGCCACCCCAACAGTCCCTACATTCCTCTCCCTCCTCAATGACTTTTACTTCCATTACCTCAAGGACCACCAGGTCACCAATTCTTAGACGGACGACTACCTTTGTCACTGTCTGAAATAAAAAAACCCGAGGTTTTAGTGACGTCTACCACTGACGTCGGTACTTTAATTTTCTACGAACGAAAAACCTTCTTTTCGATATTATTTGGATCCATCGTATAATTTTTCGTCTCTGTAATGAAACGGTTGTTTCCAGGTACATCAGTTTCGACACCAAAAAGGTCATCAGTACATACCTACACTCTCAACCTGTACTTCTTCCGACTCACGACTTCTTAACTACGAAAGTTTGACACCACGACCTCTTCTGAGAATTCTCAGGGAACCTGTCGTTTCTCTAGTTTGGTCGGTTAGGATTTTCTTTAGTTAGGACTTATAAGTGATCTCCCTAACTACGACTTCAACTTCGAGGTTATGAAACCAGTGGACTACACCTCTCGACTGAGTAAACTTTTCTGGGACTACGATCCTTTCTGACTACCGTCCTCCTCTACCCCTACTATCCTATTCTACCAACCTACCACGGCAACTGAGTTACCTGTACTTAAACTCGTTCGAGGTCCTCTACCACTTCCTGTCTCTTCGGACCGCGCGACGTCAGGTACACCAACGTTTCTCAACCTGTGTTGACTCACGAGTCGTTATTTAGAATATTTGTATAGTATCTACATGTACTCCAAATCGGTGTTCTAATAAAGAAATAACCTAAGTTCTATCAAAGGTTTCTCCCCTGATAAATCGTGTAAGTATCTTACTCTATAAGTATCGGTATTTTTATAGACCCAAGTAGAAGGACTAAACAAAGGTTTGGAAATTAGAGTAAACATTAACTTTCTCCTACTTGAAACCACTGTGTTCTCCGTCCTAATTCCAGGAGTGAGGTTGATGAAAGATCGATACACTGAAGAATTCGGAGACAAAGGGATAGGACGTTTTACTTCAGTCTTTATTATAGATTTAACACCACTTTTAGGACCCGACCCTACGTTCCTTCGTGGAACATTCGAGAACTCAGTACCTCTCGAGTTCTAATACTATTAAAGAAGACTTATACCGATTTTAGTACGGGTCTCGGGACAACGTAACATTCGTCCTAATAAGAACCTCTTAGATGGACGACAAGAAGATGGACGTCGTATTGTTTTATAGACTCGGTGGACCTAGAGAGAAAGGGAGCGGGTCTCAGACAAATCCTGTTCTAGTCGTGTGTCCCTCGGACCTATTATCTCCTTACCGTCTGTCCCTCCTGGAGGGTACTGGTTGGGTGAGTATCGGTGGCTCACCCTCGACACTGAATCGAATCATTCGACACTGAATGGAGTCTGTACTCATGTGTCTCAAGGGAGTAAACCCACTGTACGGGTCGTAGCGACGACAGTGGTACGAAGGACTTTGTAGAGGGTTCCAAAAATAAAAAATTTGATTGAGTGAAAAATTCTGATTCTACTTAAATAAATGTTTCCTTTGAAATGTTGTACTACTAAATACTTTTGGTTTTCTCAATGAACGATTTCATCTTCAATTGGTTCCGTATACGTCTTACTATTGTTTATTACCTTAATTTAAGATCGATTTGTAAGAATAGACGACTTCGGACCAGGACTTTGTACAAGAGTCAATTTCTCCTTTCACGGTTCACAGTTCTCAACCCAGGACGTTCGTGGTTCTACTCTTAAAGAGAAACGGGACATTAGGCTTCCTATTTTTCTCTTTACTTTACACTAAGTAGAAAAGTGATTCAATGAAAGAGAATTCTGTTGTTAAGGACTTTAGTGGGGAGTATCTCTTTTTCATGACTATGTCAGTTTCGTTATTAACTCTTTATAACTATGTTTCAGAGGGTTCGGAGGGGTGTGTAAAGTTTCTACACTTTTAACACCGGTTTTGTTCTCTTCTTTGAATAAGTTTTCGGACGACACTAGTGACTAGGTCTCGACTCTACTCTATGTCACGGACCGAGGTTTGCCGGATCGTCTAGAATACTCTTTCAAGTCAAAATTTTCTATTTGTTCGACTCGTTGTTGTTCGAAACTTAGTCGTTCTGAAGACAGAACTTCTTTAATGTCGACGAAAAAACGTGAACACCGAGACGTAAATCCTTTTTCCTGTTTTTGGTGATACGCAGGAAGTTTCTTAGATATAAAACTTAATATCTGAAAGACACTTCGTGAGATATAAATTCGTACCTCAAGTTGTACATTGTCTCTGTTTCGACGAAGCAGGTGACACAGACTGTCAATCTAAGATTAAATTTCTAACAGTCATAACGACATGAGTGTACGAACACTTAAAGACATGTATGACACGTGAGTATTCCACGAAGACGTGTGTAACTGAATGACCCAATAGTGAGATTGGTGCACTACCTCCATAACAACAAGAAACACCCAGGTCGATCCCTACGATTCTTAAGTCTTGTGCCCGAATTGACCCCAGTACACTTATCCTTTCCGACTCGGACCCTACCCTGACCTCGGGTTTCGGTCTCCAGAAAAGGGAGGGACTCAACGGAGGACAGGGGGACCGGTGGTTGAAGACGGTAAAGTGCACTCGACACCTCGACAACACAACCGGGAATTACGACCCCTCCTCAAAGACTCGACTTTATCTCTCGACGAGTTCCCACTTACAGAAACCCGACTTTTACAAATTGTCTTCCTCACCCTTCTCGTCTACGATACTACCTCTTCCTTGGGCGTAATCCTGTGGTGGTCACCCCAGTAGAATGTTCCGTCAAAGTCAAAAATTCCAGAGTCGTTCTGACCGGCGAAGGGGTCTTTTGAGAAGGGACTGGACAGTTTGTTGTATCACAGAGACCAAATACCGGGTCAACGCAGATCAACAAAGGATCATTAAAACGAATGATACGGGGAACCTGACGTTCCTCTAGTTTAGTCAGGTGGGATTTCCTTTGGTTGAGACTTATACGTCACCTTCCTGACTACTACTTCCACTTCGAGGTTATGAAATCGGTGGACTACGTTTCTCGGCTGAGTAATCTTTTCTGGGACTACGACCCTTTCTAACTTCCGTCCTCCGTTTCCCCCACTGTTTCCTACTCTACTAATCTACCGTAGTGGCTGAGTTACCTGTACTCAAACTCGTTTGAGACCTTCCACTACTTCCTGTCCCTTCGGATCGTACGTCGTCCGGTACCTCATCGTTTCTCAACCTGTACTGACTCGTTGTCTTGTTACCAAAACTATCGAATTTTACTGAATAATCTGCCTAAAAAGACGACCGACAGACGTAGGAAGTCGCTTGTCCCTCGAAATACCTCACCCCTACACGAACAATTAAGGACGACGGAGGGTCCAGATCGTGACTCCCACTATGTCGTGAGTCACGAGGCAACTATAAACAACTACTTAGTTGTGAGGTAACCCCCCTTCCTTCCCTCCGTGGGAACCCACGTACAGATCTTTCAGTTCCTCCGTCACATCGTACAGCCAAGAGTCCACACCAGACCCCTGGGAATCCTCAGGGACTCTCGGAAAGTCCCCCAGGTGGTCCAGTTTTGATACAAACATTATTATGATTCTACAGTAAATGAAAAGAGGGAAGACAGTACCCATATGTCATCTCAAAAAACCTCCAGGGGACTACGTACTATTGATTACCGAGACTACTGATTACCTTACACACAACACATAAGAACCCGAAATTTACAAAAAGGTCAAAATTAAAGATTGTACCACTAAGTAGATTGGGTGTCTTAGTTTTCGAGAAACCCTAGGAACCACTAAAACTTTCGACAGTTCCTCAGGACTCTGGTCTCGTAACCTCCTTTCATTCACGAACCAATGACCATTCTCACTCGGGAAGTCCTTTACCCCCCAAACCCAAGTTTAAGACTGACACACACCAGAATCCACTTGATACATTGGAGAACTACCAAATCAAAGGAGTGGACACTTCATCCCACTGTTATGTCAGTTAGTGTGTACTGTACTCCAACAACTCGTCAAATTTATATTCGACTAAGGACATTTTTAATTGATCCTCTGATGGATCCTGTCATTCACAAGACCTTTGTAATCGTTAATACCTCCATGGTTTCTGCAATTCTCTGAACAGGGTCCAGTGGGATCCTCACTCACCATCTCTAAGCGGACTCGGGAACCACCCTAGCTCCCACATAGATCGAGAAAGGTACGGACCTCTACGTCTTCGACCGTCTCTCCCAGGAAGAAGGGGAGGACCCGACCCATGGTCCCTTCGGTCTCTCTTCGTACAAACTGACCACTGAAACAGTCGCCAGTTAGGGACGGAAGGCCCGGAACTCTTCCACGACCGTCCCTCTCTCCCCTCGGGTTCCTGTCGCCGAACCGGTCGAACGGACCCTTCCGGAACGTCCGGGGCCCTAGACCGTGGACGGAGACTCTTCCGTCGTCCGGACCGGGCCCTCTTCGTACCCAAAGACCTTTACGTGTAGTCGTGTAAGTAATGACAGAATAGTCGTTTAACGTCTCCTCCGGTCCTTCGTTCCCTGCCTAGGAGAATGAGCACTACTTTACGAGAGACCAGTTCATACTTTTTACAAACTCCTTACTCAAGGGTCGGTACCACACTTTTGTCTACAACCTAAGAAGAAGAAGAAAAAAAAAAAATTAAAAGGGGAGACTGTGTCAAGTCCTTCTTTTCTCGTTCTTAGTCTGTGTGTCCCGTCAACCTTCGAGTCGACGAGTGCACACATTTTCCGGGACCTTACTGCAGTTCTCACTCTAAAGGTGACAGTTCCGACGTCCTTGACGTCCGCAGAAGCAAACGATAGACCAAGATGTATTTCCCTTTGGTTCCGGATCAACTCTACCTTCTCCTACAGGTTCTAGTACACCGAACCGGTCCCAAGGGACTCGGAAAACGATTTCTGACTTTGCTCTATCCGTTGTAAGTGTTTTAATCCCAAAGGACCCTCTGTGTTACCATTTCTTGGACAGACCGTTACCTTCTCTGTGTTCGAACTAAGGACTCAGCCCTTATAGAGGACCTCTTCCTTTACCGTGAGTGATGTCATAAGAACGGACCCTTTAGGGTACCTGTCTTTTCGGACCGTCCCGATGTCAGGTACCCCAGCGTTTTCTCAACCCGTGTTGAATCGTTGATTTTATTGGTTTTAGGACTCAGACATTTGTTACTTTGACCTTGTCACCAAAAATACTGTTTCCGTTTTCAGAATGGATTAAAACGACAAATTTCATTAGTTCATTTTATAAGTTGTATAGGAAAGAGAGTTTTATGAGACACAAATACTCCCTAACCTTCGTTGATGACTCCGTAAGTCGTCTCCAAATGATCGCCTTTCTCTAGTCTGAAACTACAGTTCCCGTTCTCAATTTGTAGGACCTATACCCTGAAGGGACCACCAAGACACCATATTTCTTAGGTGGAAGGTTCCGTCCCCTACACCCAAGTTAGGGACCTGACCCTTGATTCTAGGGTGTACGACATTTCGTTGATTCTGATACACGACGACGACGATCTCTTTCAGTGCACAGTGTTTTTTTCTTCGGACACGTAGCATTAATCTCTTTAAGGCGTACGCCTTTACTTCTAGGTCGTGTCGGTTTTTTTTTTTTTTTTTAGGACGTAGACGGTAAGTTAACGATACACTAGAACCCGTTCACAGACTCGGCGTCAAAAAGGAAACCCCTATTACTACGAAAGAACTTTCCCGACAACCCTTCTTTCGTCTTAAAGAAGAGACTCGTTAGGAAGACACGGTTCGTCATCCGGTACACAAGAGTGCCTACTCTACGTAAGTTAGTAAGATTATTGAGTCACCGGATTGATACCATCCTTCGGGTAGGATGTCTATTCTTTTACCCCTGGGTCTCAGATTCTTGGTCGAATGAATTCCAGTGACTCGGTCATTCCTAGTCTCCACCTTAAACTTGAGTAAGATAGACTGAAGTGTCGGGAGTCCTTGTGTACAATCCACGTTCCTATCACCATCGTGGGTTCTCTAGGACGTATTTACCGTCGGTCATAACCATAAAAGGGGACCGCTGAGTCTCCCATTTCTTAGACGGACGTTACGTCCTCTGGGTCCTAGATAAGGACCCAACCCTTCTAGGGGACCTCTTCCCTTACCGTTGGGTGAGGTCATAAGAACGGACCTCTTAAGGTACCTGTCTCCTCAGACCACCCGATGTCAGGTACTCCACCGTTTCTCAGCCTGTACTGACTCACTGATCGTAGTGTAACTATAATAATTTTATTAGTAGAAAGTAAAGTGAACCGAATACGTCGTGGTGTTTCTGGTGTAGTAAAAGTCGACTAATAACTTTTCTTCAGTTCTTCATCATGGTTCTTTATAGAAACCCATCTGTTTTGGGTTTCAGAGAAACCAGACATCGGACCCCTTGATTGTGCACCACAGCTGAATCCCCACGGTAGAACTCTCTACACTCTTTTTCTTTATTCGCGAGACTCACTTACGGATGCTGTGTTTTAATTAGTGTCTTTGGGATGTAACTCGGGAACGTTACCTATAAGGACCTATTTGATTTGATAGTATAATTAGACGAAACTCGACCTTAATGTGTAGGGTGACCTCCATAGTTAAGAAACCTCGAGTCAGTAGAACTACCAGGTTTGAGAGTGTAGGAATGTGTTGATGACCTTTTTGGTATCGAAATTGACTCGTGGATTCTTGACTATGAAAACTCAACACCACGACCTCTTCTGAGAACGCTCAAGGACCCTGTCGTTCCTCAAGTTTGGTCACTTAGGATTTTCTTTTGTTGAGACTTATAAGTAACCTTCCTGACTACGACTTCGACTTCGGTGAACTACGTTTCTCGGTTGAGTAACTTTTTCTGGGACTACGACCCTTTCTGACTCCCGTCCTCCTCTTCCCCTTCTGTTTCCTACTCTACCAACCTACCGTAGTGACAGAGTCACCTGTACTCAAACTCGTTTGAGACCCTCTTTTACTTCCTGCTCCTTCGGACCGTACGACACCAAGTACCCCAACTTTTCTCAGCCTGTGCTGAATCACTGACTTACTGTTGCCGTTGTAACGTCCATGGAACCAAGAGACTACGACCAGTGTTCCAATCCATCTGTCCAGATATATTTACAGAACTAACTTTGTTTACCCAGTACTGTCTCATTTGGAGAAATTTTTTTAAAGTAGGAGATAGTAATACACCCCGAGTACCCTCCTTATAATCACTGTCCGGAGGAGGAACTACTCTTTCAGTCCTGGGGAGCCGGATCTCAATGTCGGAAAAATACTCGTCTGTGACAGGTCGTAACCGTATCCTCAAGTCTGTTTCGACCTCCTGGGTAACTAGAGACTACGGATATTTTGACATCGTCGGTATGAACGTACCTTTGACTGATGTGCATATATTATGACGTAAAACAACATTCTAAAAACGTAAATACGTCGGTAATGGGACTAATTTAACTCAAAAAACCACATACCATTTGAAAAACACAGTAAACAGAAAGGAACCACCAAAAGTCTATAGAACCCACTCAAAATGTCTTCTCAAAGAACTCAAGAAACCTGTACTTCGGAGATAATAAGTTATTGAACCCCCACTAAAGGGTCACCTCCTCTGAATTTTATATTGCACTGTTTTTCGTGTGTATGCACATGTCAACTTACTTAAGAGTGCTTGGGTACACTGGTCGTGGGTCGAGTACTTTGTAATCATTGTTGTGTCTCGGGAGGAACACAATGGGACGTCATTGATGGTAGAGTGATTCCCCATTGATGATAGGACTTAAGAATGTGGTGTCTAACTGAAACGGACAAAAACTTGAAAAATAGTCACCTTAGAATAACTATTTTCTACATGATAAAGAACAGACCAAAGAAATTAAGTTATAGTACAAACACATAACAAAGTATAAAAACGGGTACTAATATTTGGTTCGTTAGAGCAAGGACATATCACAAGAGGAGATACCTATATAGTCCCGAATTACTCGGCTAGAGACGACTACCCTGAAACGCACGTATACACGAGGAAGAGAAGTCAGCACAGACTGAGAAACACCGGAGTTCCTGGTACCGGTCGGTCCGAGGAGCCAGGTACCCCAAAAAGGTCGTTGAGGTGGCCTCACCCAACGGTATGGGAGGAGCTCCCTTAGAGGGGCTAAATCGCTAGCTTGGGCTCAGAGTACACAGAGGATGTGACGTCCGCCTAAGAAATGACGACTCGGTCACCCCTTTGGGTCACGTGGAAACCGGGTTACATATTACAACAACACTCGTAAGATTACACAGAAAACCACATCCATACAAATGTAAAGATAGCCCATGTGGGTCTTCACCTTAACTAATCTCTCCTCCGCTGTTGAAGGGGTTTTCCTACTGCCCCTCGAGAGGGTCGACTCCTTCCCAGGTGTGTGTCCGAACATCCACATTTTCTTAGTCTCTGAAAACCCCTTGTGACCCATTGGGTACCTGACTCATACGTCACGGACACTTCAGATTGACTGCTTTAGAGGGAGGGAAACCTGTGTGGTAGAGAGAGGGAGGAGTGGAGATAGATACAGGAACAAGAAGTCACAAAAGATAGAAACACAAAAACAACAACAACAACAACAACAACAACAAAAGAAAACAAAAAACAAAAAGAAACAAAAACACCGCTCCCCTTTCCTTCTCCGAAGACTGACGGAAACGGACCCATCAATTGGGGAGACTCGAGGATATCCGGTGGTACTATAAGTAATTGTTTCAAGACGGGGATAAAGTGACCGTAACAAATAACCAGAGTAGAAAGAAAGAAAAATTTTCTAAATAAACTGACATGGTTCAGAACTTTAATTTTCTGCGAACGAGGAACACTCTTTTTGATACTGGTTGGATCCGTCGTATAAGCCTCTTCCGTTACCGTGGTGTGAGGTCATGAGAACGGACCTTTTAGGATACCTGCCTCCTCGGGCCACCCGACGTCAGGTACCTCAACGATTCTCAGCCTACCCTGACTCACTGAAGGGAAAGTGAAAAGTGAAAGTACGTAACCTCTTCCTTTACCGTTGGGTGAGGTCACAAGAACGGACCTCTTAGGGTCCCTACCCCCTCGGAGCACTCGACGGAAGATTCCCCAACGTGTCTCAGCCTGTGGTGACTTCGCTGAATCGTCGTCGTCGGCGTCTTTCGTATAATTTTTCGTCTCTGTAATAAAATATCTGTTTCCAGGCAGATCAGTGCCGATACCAAAAAGGTCATCAGTACATACCTACACTCTCAACCTGATATTTCTTTCGACTCGTGGTTTCTGAACTACGAAAATTTAAGACCACAACCTCCTCTGAGAGGGAACCTGACGTTCCCCTAGGTTGGTCAGGTAGGATTTCCTTTAGTCATGACTTATAAGTAACCTTCCTGACTACGACTTTGACTTCGAGGTTATGAAACCGGTGGAGTATGCTTCTTGACTGAACAACCTTTTCTGGGTCGACGACCCTTTCTAACTTCCGTCCTCCCCTTACCCTGTTGTTTCCTACTTTACCAACCTGTCGTAGTGGTTAAGTTACCTGTACTCAAACTCATTTAAGACCCTCAACCACTGCCTACCCCTCCGGACCTCACGACGTCGGGTACCCCAGCGTTTCTCAGCCTGTGTTGACTCGCTGACTTGACTTGACTTGGTTCAGAATCAACTTCGTGTACCTAGGGTGTAAGCCCTAGAATGACCCCGTAGACCCCAGGTTAAACGGTTGGTCCCTAACTTGGGATCTGGGGGACGTAACCCTCGAGTCTCAGGGTTGGTGACCTGTTGGTCCCTTCAGGACTCAGAACAGAAAGAAGAGTCATCTGACTCAAAGGTCTTCCTGTCTTACCCGACCGAGTCATAGTAGAGAAACGTGGAGACTAGGTGAGACGGGAAAAGGACGGGACAAGAGGTAGGTCCCTTCGACTGGAAACACTTGTTGTACTCCTTCGGAGGAACGGGAAACGAAGACCGAGACCGGTTTCACACTCAGGGGTCTCTCCTGACTTCCATCCCTCCCCTCTCTCGCGTCCGCTAGAAAGGGGTTTGAGAACGAGAAGTCCCGATAGAACCCGACCGAGATCGACATCCCGCATCGAAGAGACGTCATTCGTTGAGGAACGAGGTCCGGATCTCCATGATAGTCAGGGGCTTGAAGACTCGAGTCACACGATGTGAGAGGAACTTCAAGGAGACGGGAAGTTGGTCATGACGAACTCGAAAGGATCAAATACACACACGGAGGACCCTGGAACTGACTATTTACGTAAAGTAAGTTGAGGCATGTGTGAATCGTGTGTCGGACCATGTGTCGGAGAAAGTCACTTCAGAAGGACTGATTTATTTATCCATTTCTTGACCCTCTCCTATTTCTACCTCCTCGACCGGTCTTCGGTCATCACTTCCCAGAAGTTGTGGGAAGACTCTTCAATTCTGTTATTAAGAGTTCTGGTCCATGACGTTGGAGTTCACAGGGATCTCCAGTCCGTGAATGTCCACCCCTAACACCTTCCTTCACTTGCGACAGATTCCTACGCTGACGTGATGAGTCGGAGTTGAACAATTTCGAGACACCCTTAAACCTGGGGTACACCGGTCTAGGAGACTAAAAGAAAAAGGACACTTTAAAGACTAATAATTACACTTTACGGTTGTAAAGTTTAAAATCTTAACAAACGTGATCGTTTTACTTCACACCGACGGTTGAACATTCGAGAGATATCGATCACTCCTCGACGACCCGCAACACTTCCGTCCTTCACTCCCCGAGTCTGTAACGTACCACGAAGTTTGTTCTGGAACGGTCATTTACTTGACGTCCCTGTGGCCCGGGAAACTAGAACCAGGGAGTTCGTCAAATTTACACGACTCTCTGTGAATACACCTCTTGTGATTAGGCAGAGGGACTACCCATAAAAAAAAATTTAGTCCAAAATCAAGATTTTTATCACAAACCTAAAGAGGTGAACTCAGTCCAAGGGTCGGTGAAAGAGATAAAGACGAAGTTCGACCCTCGAGACTCAAGAAAACCCAAAATAGTTTAATATGTGACACGTTTCCGTAGGTAAAGTGGTTGTCTACCTGAATTACACGTACTTTTATGTACGGAAAATTTCTTTGATTTAATCATCAAGGTGAAGAAAGGGGAAAATAATTTCTGTCTCAAGATCCTCTCGAGAGACGATATTTCAGTCTGAAGTGTCTGTAGTCGTTTTGCTCTAAATGAACTTACCTTTAGCCTGCCTTGTAGTCTGTTCCGGAAGAGTTGTGACTTGGACGACCGAAGTTCGTCTCTAAACTCCTGAGACGGGAGTCAGGGTCGTCCCGAAATTTTCGTTTCTCCCTCTTCCTTTTAGAACTTCGGATAACAAGAAATTCTCAACTTCCAAGAGAACTTTCCTACCCAACTGTCGAAGGAAAGTAGCACCCGTTCCACCACACTTCTGACCTTCTACTCACTTCGCTTCCCACGTTAGGGGTCTCGGGACCTCCACCTCACCCTTTCACTTCACGATCGACGAGTCAACACAGACTGAAAAATGGTGGGGTACCTGCCATCGGGTGGTCTGAGGACACAGGTACCTTAAGAGGTCCGTTCTTATGACCTCATCCAACAGTAAGGGAAGAGGTCCCCTAGAAGGGTTGGGTCCTTATCTAGGACCCAGAGGACGTAACGTCCGTCTAAGAAATGATAGACTCGGTGGTCCCTTCGGGTCACTGGATCTAGGATCCGGACCGAAACAGCGATTGGATAGAACAATGAGCCTAAAGAGAGGGGAGTCTACGGGACGAAAGAACGAATCTTATAACTCCGTTAGTGGGATAGGACAGTCGGACCTCTGTAGTAAGAATCTTCGTCCTCTTCCTTGGTAATATTTCCTTTCGTGGAAGAGGGGGTACGAAAATACGTAGATAAAGACATAACATTAATATTTTTGTCATTGTGCTTACATCAGACACTTTAGAGTTAGTTATGTAAAAGTCTTGTTTTCTCGTAAAACCGAGGGTAAAAGGGAGTACACATACACAGGAACTACAAAAATTACTTTAATATGTGAATATCTGTATGTTACCTCTGTAATACCAGAAAAAAATTTAGAGTATTTATCTTAAGTCGATATGTATGGGGTGTCAAATGAAAAAAAAAATAAATTGACTTATTTGGTTGGAGACAGTCTTATATGTTTAGTTGGTGTAAGAAAGCCAACCAAAGTGTCTACAGTTTCCGAACTACGTGGGGTCCCGAAAATCGGTAAAGGATGGTCGTCCATTGTACCACGATGGTTGCAAAGTAACAAGGACTTTTTCGTTACATGTGGAAACATAGGCACACTTTCATAAAGGGACTCCATCCATAGTCCTTGAGTTTAACGAACTAATCTCTCTTACTTACGAATTTGAACAATACCTAAGACGGTTTAACGGGGGTTTTCTCAGGTAACTGCACGTAAGGACGTTCGTCAAAAATTCTCGTACGGTAAGGGGGAGGGAGTGACTGTGATCTATAATCGGAAAATTAAAAATGACTAAAAGTAGACTACTCACTTTCTACTTCAGACCGAACAGTAAAATTAATCATCAGGGTCTATTGATCGTTCTCTCGCGTTGAAATTGAAAAGGATAGAAAGGGCCGATAAAGATTTCCACTTCAGGAACGACATACAATCTTGTCGAGTGTATTTTGGTACCAACATCTCCGGTCTTACCGTAGACGTCCCCTTTGCAACGAAGTTCAAGACTGAGAACATGAAAGAGACGAACCACTGAACGGTTCAATGGAGTGAAAAGGGTCGGAGACACAAGAGTAAACACTTTACTCCCCTGTGTGACAATAGTTAACTTACGTGCACAGGAGGTTTTAAGCATGTACCTTCAGACTAGTAGTTGCACTACGAAAAATCTCTACTCCGAAGACTCTCCACAATCCCAAGCTGTCTTAGTACTTCCACCCCGTGAGTACTACCCTAATCACGGGACACTCTTCCTGTGGTCTCTCGGGGGTCGTCGAGAAAGAGGGACACACTCCTGTATCGTTCTTCCGTGCTTTGGTACTTCTCCCGAGGTCGTCACTTGATTTGGTCCGACGTCCAGTCAGAACTTAAAGGAGAACACGTCTTGACACTTCTCGTTGGAAGGTGACTGTTCCAGAGGAACGGATACGGTAAAACAACACCATCGGGTTCGTCTGCTTTTGGCGATCACGAGCCGGAAAGGGAGACGACTCCTAACAGTATTCTTAATTTGTGCTTACGAGTACTTTCAGGAAGCACTATGACGTCACCAGACCCAAGGGGTCCCTTGGTCTTGGTTATCTGATATATATGAATGTGTATGTATATATTATATACACACAAACACATGTATATGTACACACACATGTATATGTATACATACACACACATTTCTTAACCGACTACGTCAATATATACCTCCAATTCAGGGTTCTCGATGTCACCCATTCGACCTCTGGATCTCGACTACCACATTCAAGGACAGATTTAGACTTCCGAACCCTTAGCCCTCTCGGGCACCACGTTTAAGGTCGAACTGGGACTCAGGTTTTCGTCCTCCTCCGACTAAAAGGTCGAACTTCTGTCCGTCTCTCTCACTTGTGGAGGAATGAGTCGAAAGACAAGATAAGTCCGAAAGCTTCCTAAATCTACTCCGGGTAGGTGAAGTCCCTCCCGTTAGACGAAATGAGTCAGATGACTAAGTTCCCGATTAAAGTAGGTCTTTGTGGGAGTATGTGGGACTTATTATAAATTGGTTTATACATCCGTGGGGTACCGGGTCCGTTCAATTGTGTGTTTTACTTGGTAGGAACAGTTAAACCTGTTTCTGTCAATGAGATTAAACGACCCCTTTCTCAGTAACGATTAGGACTAGGGAGGAGTAAGAGAGGGATAAACCAGACACCACTGGGAGTTACTGACTTATCGACAATGTTTCCACGGAAAGACAATTTTTTACCTACCTTGTCGAAGACAGAACAATAATCACTTCCACTAATTAAACACACCACCCCTTACAAACTCCAACTAATCCTATTTCGGAGATCAAGACTCACGGGTGTCCTCCACCAGTCTGTACAACTTAGTCAATATCGTTTCTAGAGGACCCTTCTCTCAAAATATCCCTCCAAAAA
Organism: Capra ibex; assembly: GCA_006410555.1. Taxonomy (NCBI): domain Eukaryota; kingdom Metazoa; phylum Chordata; class Mammalia; order Artiodactyla; family Bovidae; genus Capra; species Capra ibex. Next base: position 71,304,182 of record SJYO01046538.1, read on the forward strand.
CCGTGGAATGGGGAATTCGACCTCCCTTTGTTTTGTCGGAGGGTTCAGTCGTGAACCTAGACAAAAAGGTCTTCGGAAAGAGCCCCGAATCCCCCGACCCATCCCACCCCTCGTCCCGACCTGTGCGGTGTGGGACCCGTCGGAACGAAGAGGAGGGAGACCAATTACCTCAGAGGGGCTCGTGGGGTTCCACGACTACCCAGACTCTTTAACCGTCGGGAAGAGACCCGGACTACAGGGTCAGGCATTTTACCCTCCAACCCAACGTAGTGGACGTTTCTGACCCTATCGTGTTGGAGAAGTCGGGAGAAGGGCGAGACTGGGAGACTCGACTCCGGACGTCCTCTGAGACATATCGGGAGAAAGGTGGACCGTCGTCCACACGTGTGACCGATAGACACGCCCCACTTTACTTCCCGTCTCACGACAGTGGTTTATGCCGTCGCAGAAACGTCGTCACAACAATGTCCGAAGGGCGCACAGAGGAGTCAATCGAGACGGATGTCGGGATCCTCCGTCTGTGATGATAAGGAAGAAAACCTACCATTTCAAACCCTTATCGATGGGTGAGGTCGTAAGAACGGACCTCCTAAGGTACTTGTCTCTTCGGATCGCCCGATGTCAGGTACTCCAGTGTTTTTCAATCTGTGTTGACTCGTTAAGAGTAAGTGTATCCGTCATTTTCGGGACGTTCCGATTCATTGAACGGGTTCATTGGTCATTCTCCATCCTAAGTTTAAATCACGGAAAGAAGATAGTGATTGGGAAAGTCGACCCCGAAACCTAAGTGACAGTTTCGACTCGTCTGTAAAGTTTTCACAGATGAAGTTGTCGGACCGTGTACCGTCCTTCAGTCATTCACCGTACATGACACTGATGATGTCCACCCGAGACCCTTGCGTCCCCCCTGTCTGACCCCTTCCTGATCCCTCGTCTACAAGACAGACACAGGTAGGACAGATTTCTCAGTCTAATCCACCGTTACCATCGAAGACTCCAAGAGACCCGACAGGTCCATCCACTCCGAGGCCCACTCTATAGGAATTTATTCCGAAGAAAGGATTTGTGTAGTCACACGGTAGAGGATCGGACTGAAAGGTACAATAGGGGTGAAAGAGACCGTATCAAGTCCTAGGGTAATCGTGAATGGGGGGTAAAGACTTGAGAACGAAGGATTTGGTAGAGGTCCAAATCAGAGGTTTGTTTCGTAGCGGATACAGATGAGGGTCTAAACAAAAGGTTACTTGTCGAGTCTACTACCTTGACGGGTCGAGTTCTTGAAAGGTCCCAACGTGTTAGACCGAGTCTGTATCGAAAGGTTGGAAAAACCAAAGTCAGGAAGTTCGTAGAATACGATGTTTATCCCGACAGACAAATAAGAACTTTGTAAACAACTACTGGTCGTAACACAATGACACCCGGTCGTGACACAACCAGGAGACCCTGTGTTTCAGTTTGTCCTGTCGTAAGAACGATATCTCGAGTGACAAAATATCCGAAAAAAAAAGACAAAAAGACGAACTATGTGGTAACCGTGTACACACTTACGATTCAGTGAAGTCAGTACAGATTGAGAAACACTGGGGTACCTGATATCGGGTGGTCCGAGGATACAGGTCTAACCCTAAGAGGGTCGTTCTTATGAACACCTTAAGAGGGTCGTTCTTATGACCTCACCCAACGGTAAAGGAAGAGGTCCCTTAGAAGGACTGGGTCCCTAGACCCAGAGAACGTAGAGGACGTGACCGTCCTCCCAAGAAATGGTGCTCGCGGGGGACGCTTCGGGGGACGGTAACCGTGTCACGAGACGTTCAGGGACCCATCTCCGATGTGTTCACAGGGTACAGGAGACCCGAGGACCGACATTGACAAGATCTGTGAGGTGACTGTGTGAGGAGAGTAGGGTCAACGACTGGAAGAGTGGACGGGAGGTAGACGCTTCGAGGAGGTCCTACCCTCGAATCGAATAAGTGACGACGGTTTCCCGGATCCTAATCCGGTCAGTCCGTCGTCCTCGTTCCATTAATAAACGAGTTAGGATGGTTACACCTCCGACCACCAGACTGACTCGGTCGACCTACCTAAAGGAGGAATCTTTAACTTCTTTACTCTAACATCTCGCCACCGGAATTCGTGGAGGGTTTGACCCCGACGTATCTCTTAGCAGACCTTTCGGAAATTTCGAGAGTCTCGGATACCCTAAAGGGACGTCAGATCACCAATTCTGAGGTACGAAGGTAACGGCCCCCCGCACAAAAGTCATGGACCAGCCACTTGATTGTAACGTACGACACCAAGCACCGGTTTTTTATCTTTGTCTTGCTTTGAGAGTCCCGTGGGGTCTAGGTGACTTAGTCTTAGCACATCCACTCTGGGTCCGAGAGGGTGAGACACTCCGAGGAGGCGAGGAGAATTGCTCGTCACTGTAGACTCTTGTTTCCGGGATCCCCATCCTCACAAGAAGAGGTCCGATACCCAATAGTCGGCTCCCTTAAAACGTGTGCCCGATATTTCGTATTTTACTCAAACGACATTATTACAGAAATCTTCCTTTTGAAACATTAAAATGTTTCTTCTCAGTTAAGTATTCTCGTTCTCACTTAAATGTCGATAGGTTTCAAGTTCACGATATAAAGTCTTTACCTCGGAATTGGATTTCCTCTCGTTATAAGCCGTCTTACTCCGACATTTTTGAATGGTCGCCCATCCATTTATATCTTGGATTCGGAATCTCTCTTGCCCCGTTATTTCTTTGTCATCGGGTAAACGGAAAATGGTTTGTGATCAGGGGTTTGGTTGTCACGATAATTGGTTAGTGGTAGACCTCTTCACTACCGGTCAGTGAGCCAGAACCTAATCAAACACCCTTTTTGGTAGCCGACTGTCAACCCGGTCTTCCATCTATCTAGTCCCATCGCTCCTCCTTCTCCTTCCACCGAGAATCGTGTCAGGAAGAGACTAAGGGAGTTTCACTGACTCAAGTAAAATTTTCTCCTCCGTCTGAGGATATACCTTAGTGGTTTTAATGGAAGACATTAACACGATGTAAACTTTAAGTATAAGACATCAAACACAGTTACGTACGTACGTCTACGAAAAGTGACAATGGTCTTGTCACATTTCAGACGTCGTTTGATGTTCCCCTATAGTTGATGAAATGTCAGAAATCCAATACCCAGGACATAGAATAAAAGTTAAGTAAGGTTTGAAATAAACTACTCATAAATAAAAATTTAACATAATACAGAAAAGTAACGTCGGACTAAAAAGACTCCCAGGTGCACTGAACTCTCGAAGTCCCATTACCTCGTTGTCGACAGTCTGTTAAAACGTACAAAATGTGTCGAGTATCGTACACCGTGCCCTCTGACTCTTTCCCCAGTTCCCCCAAGAAACTCTTCCCTTTCGTAAAATAAAACAGACCTAAAAGTGACTAAACACAATTTCTGACTCCCGTCCTCCTCTTCTCGCTATCTTCCACTCTACCAATCTACCGTGGTGACTGAGTTACCTGTACTCCAACTCGTTGAGGTTCTCTATCACTTCCTGTCCCTTCGGACCACACGATCAAGTACCCCAACGTTGCTCAATCTATGTTAAATCGGTGACTTGTTCTCAAGTAATTTTCACGAAAATCGGACTCTCAAGTGTACTTCAGATGTCTGACTCTAAGTTTTCAAGGATCCAAACCTAGGTCGAGGTGGAGAATAAATCCCCGAAGGGTCCACTGAGTCACCATTTTCTTAGGAGGACAGTTGCGTCTTCTACTTCCTCCTCGTACATGCGAGAGACTCAACCCCTCCAGGGGACCTCCACCTTTACCGTTAGCGAGGTCATAAGAACGGACCTTTTAGGGTCCCTGTCTCCTCGGACCGACCGATGCCAGGTCGCCCACCGTTTCTCAGTCTGCGTTGACTCGCACGTGTGTGTGTGTGTTGGTGTATGTTGGAAAATAATCGGTACACTAAAGACTGAGAGTCAGTGATGTCGACACTTTACCCTTCCCATGGGAGAAACAGTCTCCCGCTAGCTCTCTTACGGCAATCTTGTAACCAGACCTACGCGTTCTGGACAGGACCCTTTTAGTAAGACACTTTACAACCAACAACCAACGTGGTGGTTCGGAGTACGGGGTATAAAGAGCTCCCCTAATCGTCCGGTTCCAAACCGTTAACTCTACCGATTAATCAAAGGTTTATATAACAAAGGTCATTTTAATAGAAAAGTTTTGTTAAATACCACAAAGTACAGAGTCTTTGGTGTCTCAAGTAACACGTAGTAAAAATATCGAAGTACTCTTCACAAGGAAAAATACAAAAATTTCATAAGGTTCTTTTTATTTTCTTCCAAAATAGTACCAGTTTTTTTTTTTTTTTTCTAGAGGAAACTTAAGATCTCTACCAGTTTGGATTACAGATCTTTTTCTGTTTTCGTAGACCCTTTCAAAGTAATTTGTAACATTGTGTCCATTCGGTAGAGGTAAGCACGTAAACAAACAACCGAGTGCGTAAGACATTCATAGACGACTCACGGACCCTGACCCATGACCCCTATCTTTGTACTTCTTGTTCACCAAGGGAACGGGTGGGAGGGGACTCCGGGAGAAAGACCCACTGTCCGAACATTCATTGTTACTGTGACGAGACCTGTGTTTCCTGCGTCCTCGGTACCAACCTCCTTGGTTGAGGTCGATTTCGTCAACTTCTACCGAAGAGTCTTCCACCTAGAAGTGGGAGGGTTTCGGGAAGTCTTACGACCTTGGATGGTCAGGGGTGTTACATCACATCAATGTCCAACGAGACTGAAAACCCAGTACTTCTCACCTAATCTTTTCTCTCTGTGAGACTTCTACGGGGGGAATGGTGACAGTCGTGGTCCCGGATTCCGAACCAGTTCCTACTTTTGGTGATCATTTTATTTTCGACTCAAAAGAACTAAGGTCGAGGGATGCACGGTAAGGTTGACTCTCGTCGGAAACCTTTTATATGATTGTCCAAATGGTCCGACGTCTTTCTTCCGGGGACGAACACTCACCCGTAGAAATCCTCTGGGTCCCGTAGAGAAACTGACGGACCTAGTCTCAGTAGACGCCCACGAACAATCTTCGGTTTACGACGAACAGGTGTTACTTCCTTGATTCTTAGAGACCCTCACTCCGACCACTACACAAAAGCTTACCCGGGAACCAATAAGAACGTGTGTAGGATTATAAATTCTTCTATACCATATATCCCCCAAAGGGACCACCGAGTCAACGATTTCTTAGGCGGACGTTACATCCTTTACACCCAAACTAGGGACCCAGTCCTTTTAGGGGACCTTTTCCCATACCGTTGGGTAAGGTCATAAGAACGGACCTCTTAGGGTACCTGACTCCTCGGATCGTCTCAACATTTCGTTGACTTCGCTGACTCATGTGTGTGTATATGTCCTAAACCGACGTTACCTTATAATGAATGGGTATTCTTCTTACTATAAAACGGTAAACACCATTGTACCTATTTGGACCTTAAAATATACTTCACTTTACAGTCTGTCCTTTTTGGTTTGTAGTGTACTAAAGTGAATGTATACCTTAGATTTTTTGTTTGGTTGATTTTTGTCTTTGTCTGAGTATCTACGTCTCTTTCTTGATCACCAACGACCTCCCCTCCCCGTCCCCTCTATTTTTTTTCACTTCCCCCAATTCTCCACGTTCGAAGGTCCATATTTTAGTACTCGTATCTCACATGTGTATCCGTGACATCAGTTATTATAACATTGTTCAAACATACCACTACCTACTATTGACCATAATAACGACACTAGTCCGGTACTACATATTATTATGACTCGGTAACACAACAAACGGACTTTGATTATATTATAATATACAATTAAATTGAGTTCAAAAATTTTTCAGTGACTATGTTCACTTTCTTGTATACCGAACTTCAGTCATAAGGACCAAGATGCCGTGACCCATTCAGTAAGACGGAGAAACTCGAAATCGTAGGTGTAGACACATCACCCTGTCCTTTTATTATAACTGATAAAGGGGACGTCACTCCGACACTCTAACTTTATTTTACTGTACCCACTAGAGTGTGGCATTCCTATTTTACGGATTGACACGAATGAGAAACAATGACAATGATGAAAAGTTCTGGTGCAACAGAAAAGTTTCTCCGGAATTGACTAACTTTAAAGATAGTCTTTAAACACCCTCCGACACCCCTCACCAAAAAAACGGAAGACCAAACTCAAGATTGAAACCTCCATGACAGACGTATTAGTCAAACGTGACTTATTTTACACGAAACTTTTATATTACTGTTTCTTATGGACCCTAAAGAAACATTCATATCAAATCCTTCTCTACACATTTATTTGCTAAAGTTACGTTAAACTTTTATTACTATTACCAGTATTATTTTATGAATCTAATTATTATTACCAACATTAATTGTATAAAACTCGCAATGAGACACGATACTTAAGACGATTCATAAACGTAAAAGAAAAGTCAGAGTAATAATAGGATATTCTGGCCGTGATGACGAACTTAAGATATCTACTACTTTAACGTCGGGTTTCTCTACTGTACTAAACGGGTTCCCGCATTTCAGTCTTCATCTTCTCAAGTTTAAGTTTAGACACAGAGAGACCAAGATTCCAAAAGGAAACAGATAACCAGATGTCTCATAGGTCCTTTGATCACCCAGACATAAGTTTTTAACAGTCTTGATTGAGTCAGACTTCACGGACCGGACTTTCCATGGAATTTCGTCATTAAAAGTTGGAGGACTGTCGTCGTTTAACTGTCACTGTTACCGTTTAACTGGAGTACAGTACTGGATCAAGCGCGCGTGCGTGTGTGTGTGTGGATATATACGAACACACACACGTACTCACATACATAAACAGTTCTTTGTTACAGGTAGAAACGAGACTAATAAAAAAGAAGAAGAACAAAAATTACGAACACCACTGAGGAAACTAAACTAATGAATTATTGTCTAAACTAGTAAACTATTGGGGTGACGTTCCCCGTGACTTTATCCGAAGAGGAGATATCCACACTTCTGATACCGGTCCTCTCTCTTTCACCGGACTCTACTTAGAGTGATCAGTAGTAGTTCTTCCGTGACTTGACGATCTAAAAAAACAAACAAACAAATATGCCAGTGGTAAGAATCTACCAGGATGTTAGTCATTATCGTCAGTAAAACACTAGGTTGTCGACATCTAAGCTTAGACTTTAGGTGGAGTAGGTCGATACACTGAACTCCACACTAAAGTGAAGAGACTCATTTAAAGGGGGAGACCGTTACCCTCCCTCATTGTTATAGGTGGATGATCCTCCTAATACTTCCACTTGACTATGATTCCGGGTCCTGGAACGTGTGTAGTACACGAGTCGTGTCCACTCTAGGGTCCATTGACCTCCTCTGAACTTTACCTCCTACTACCTCTGACTCCCAGCGACACTTCAGTCGTAATTACATTGGTCTTCATAAAAATCTTAGATCACGTTTGAGTCCCAGAAACCACGTCTCTCTTGTAGACACACACAATGACACCTGGTACCCCTCTTGCAACTAAAACCTCGGTTTGTCTGTACTGATACTTAGGGTCACGATCTTGAAAGATTAGAGTTACTCAGATCAAAGGAATAACATTTGACCCAATAATTGTGGAGGAAGTTCTCCATAACACCTCTAAGAAACTTCATAAAAGGGGTATGAAAGAGAGATGAAGGATTGAATCTTTAAAATGAATAGAAACCTGACATAGAAAAATAATATGTCCTGATTGTAAAGTAAAATCCTACGAGTAATCTTAGTCTCTTCGTCTTTTCTGGTGCCTTTCTTCTATTAAGAAACGGATGGAGGAGAAGAAACCGTCTATCAGTAGTTCCTTTCCAATTAAATCCATAAATGATTCCAATAAACGGATTCAGGTGACAGTTGATGGATTGACAATTTGATTGTTCTATCTGTTGACTCCACCAAAGTAAACCGGATTCAGTGGACCTTTGTTCACAGGTTGTAACTTAACCGGTGCATTCATATTTCAAGTTCTCGTCCCACCTAAGTTCTCCTTCTGAACCCTCAGTGGTTGAGTCGATAACTTTCGTACTCTCCCTACCAGACAGATTTCTCCACCAGATAGGAACTTACTTTCTTGTTCCTTCTCTTTACTTTCGTTTTCCTTCTCTTTTTCCGTATACCGGGAAATTGTTACGTTCGTAGAGGGGTATTAACTACCGTATGTATACACGTAATGAGTAAGTACGATCTTCGAGTGAGCACTTAATACATTGTGGTATAACTAAGGATCACAATTTAGTGTGTTCACTCCCTGAAGGGATCACCAGGTCACCAATTCTTAAACGGAAGGTCACGTCACCCATTCCCAAGCTAGGGACCAGTCTTTCGACCCTAGGGTGTACTGAGTACCGGTTTTTTGGTTTAATATTTACTGTCTTCGTTATGTCATTATTTGACTTGTTTCTGAAAAATTTTTTTTTTTAGTCCTCACTTATACTTCACGATTAAATATGAGTCGTGATCTTTACAAAAAGTACTATGTATAAAAAGTTCCTAAAGAAAAGAGGATTACTCAAAGATCTATTAAATAAAGGGAGACCAAATTTTTATTTTTATGTAATATAAACCTGTTCTCTAGAAGACGATATTTTCAATATACGAGTCACAACTACCTCTTTAAAACTAACAAAGTGCCAACTAAAAAAAGGGTACAGATCGTGTACCTTCGATTAGAATAATACTTCGTTAAAAGACAAAAGAAAAATTTTAAAATTACTTTATGAAATTTTAAATTCTAGTCTCGACCGAATGGTAGTAAAGGGTTCATTTTGTGGTAGTTCTTGTTTATAATGTTTCCTGGAGACTCAAAAGAGTTCACCAGATGTATAAATGTACTTTTCCTAAAAATTTGTAAAGGAGGTGAAAAGTACGAGGTGAGTCACGACGAATTAATTGGTTAGTATTTCTTTTCTACTTTCATACACCTGGAGTTTAGGAACACAAGAACTTTTTAATTTATCCTATTAATTTTATTTAAAGTTGATTATTCTTGTTACTCTTGGTTACTCTTTGTTACTGGTTACCTTTGGCACTCTTGTCAACCTAGATTGTCCAGTTTCGAAGTGTCTTTTACTTGTTACCGAACAAAGTCGAACGTCGACACCGACGAACGATGGAAAACGTGACCAACTTACTGGTGACCACCCTCGTGTCCCCTCGAAAAAAGAAGTCCCATGTGATTGACGAATTTACGAGAAAGTCACAGTAATCGGCTCTCCAAAAAAATTACGCTGAAAAGTGGCCCGAAGGTAGTGAGAGGTCTATGCAACCGTCAGAGGCGGGAAGGCGATCTAAAACGGTAGAACTTTGTCGGACAGGGAATAAGTCGGTCCGTATCTTCGTGGTAGATAGGAACAGATAACGTATCGTCCACTGATTGTCTCTCTCAATGATATACTGAATTGACTGGACCTCCACCCTTACCTGGGAAAGAAAGAATGCACTACGATAAGGTGTGTCGTATATCGTTTTAGGTGAAGGAGATACATCCGTAGTCCCATCCCCTCAAAAAACTCGGAAGGAACGCTAACCAAACCCAGAACTCTAACTCAAGGACGGTCACCTTACACCCGTCTTTACTACAAGTGATCACGAAAAAGTGTGACATTACTCATATAGGTAGGGGGTCCTTAGGATATTTTTACGTCCGACTAAGTCATCCAGATCCCTTCCCGGGTGTACACAAAGTTGTACAAGAGTCTTCTACGGTCGTGACAACCAAAGTATGTGTTGTCAAGTTCGTGACTCTCCCATGTGGTTAAGGTCGGATGGATATTCTAAAGGACCCATCTAAAGGTACTAGAGCGTTGGTATAAACGTGTCAATCTTCGTTTCCTGAGCCCTACCCTCCTTTGACCTAGGATCGAGTAACTGACCTCCTCGAGACGAGACCCTTCGACGGACTGGGAACTCCCAGACACTCATCTCAGTCTCCACCGTAACATAACGCAATTTGTCTCATAGTCACAAATGAACAATGGAGTAGCACCAAATGAGTTTCTGAGGAAGAATAGTAGACGGAAAAGACTCAGAAAGGAACTGAATATTCAAACTTAATTGAATCATCTGAAAGGTTTATGGTGGAAACATGGTCGTACACGGTACGAATCGTTGAGTCAGCACAGACTGAGAAACACTGGGTACCTGACATATCGGGCGGTCCGAGGAGACAGGTACCCCTAAGAGGTCCGTTCTTATGACCTCATACGACTGTACGGGAAGAGGTCGCATAGAAGGATTGGGTCCCTAGTTTGGGTCCAGAGAACGTAACGTTCGTCTAAGAAATGGTAGACTCGGTGGTCCCTTCGGGTTCTTATGACCTCATCCATCGGATGAGGAATTCACCCTAGAAAGGTTGGGTCCTTAACTTGGTCCCAGAGGACGTTACGTCCACCTAAGAAATGGTCGACTCGATGGTCCCTTCGGTCCATGGTCTGTACTAAGATAAGTTATGAGCTTTACCTCTTCCGTATCAACTTCGTCCACCTCAAGAAAAAGATTCCTTGACCCTCCCCTCTATTCTGGACCCTAGTTTATTACTTAGTTGTCGAAAGTTTCGATAGTCTCGGAATTCTTCGGAACGACGGACTCGAGTCCTCTCCCTCTGTCTTCAGGGTCAACGTCTAAAATGCTTTCCTAAAGATCTTCATCAACATAACTGTAATCATGTACTACCCATTCCAAACCTGAACACTATCTTGTCCGTTCGAAGATAGTCCCCTCAATTTTCGTCATTTACCGTCCTTCCACGTGTTCCTTCACGCTTTAAACAGTGACTCTAGTTCACAGGTCTCGTCTGCGACGATAGAGTTGGGACCCCAAACGATTGCTCTCATTACAATCAACGAAATTGTCATTTAGACTTAAAAAGTCACCGAAGTTTTATTATTTCGAAATAAAGAGTTAGTGGTAAGGTAGAGGTACCCACAAGGATCAGAGTCTTTGGAAGGTGTACCACTCAGTCCTTGGGTCCGAGGAAGGACACCGAAGAAAGACAGACGCTACTCCCATTTCTTCCATACACCACAAGGTCCTCCCTCTGTGTGGCGAACGAGTAACCACTCTTCACCAGTGTACTGGGGGTGGTCTTCGTTCCATACGACCCTTTACCGTAGTGACTGTCCCGTCGGTGCAGGGTCACCGTTAAGGTGAGATACCACTCCTCCCACCACGTCCTTAGCAACCCTCGTGCATCGGTAGAGACGACATCTTCCCCCTTAAGACTCCGCCCTGACCCGATCCCTGGTCCTACAACCCAAATCTCACCACTTTTGTTGCACAGTCTAAGTGTCAGGGGGCGACGTTCCCTTCGGAGCGTCAGAGAAGGTCCCGAGGTAGGCCGTCCCGGACAGAGTGAACCTTGGACCGACACTCGTTCTTTTGTAGACACCAACCTTTCACCCCCACCACTAAGTCCTGACAAACCCTGAACCTCTCCTACGAGAACTTGAGAAATGAGTTGTTTGTCGAGGGAGGCTGTTCCTCCGTTCTCCAGTAGACAGACAGACGAGACCGTGAAAGTGGGTCACTGGAAGTCCCGAGTCTGTGGAAGGGATTCGACCTCACTCGAGTCGTGTTTGGCAGGCACCTATACTGGTATTGACTGAGTGACTTCCAGACTCACTCTCCTCTTCCGTCTTCGTCTGTTTGTCCGTGACTCGGAAACGGTAGGATCTGGACACAGGACATTTGTCCGACAGCCGAAGTGTCGGTTCCTTTCCCGGACCTACACTTAGCCTCGACCTCGGAACTGTCGATCATAAGTCTCGGAGACTGACACCTCATGACACAAACCTACCACATCCAACGGGTGTTGGTCTCATGTCCTCTCCGTTCCACCACCCCTTTCTTACATCGAAACCTTAGTCTACCTTGACCAGGTACGGAGAATGAGTCGAAACCCTAGAACCTATTTTCAGGAAATAAGAAGGGACCCGAGTCAAAGGGGAAGACACTTTAACCGTATTGTGATACCTGGAGTTTGGGAAATCAAATCTCGATCGTGAACTCACAAGTTCAGTATAAAGATAAGGACAAGGAAGATATGTCTCCTCTCTTTAGACAATATAAAAGTTCAATTAATGAGACTTATTACCAGTTATCGGTAGTAAAGAACTGGAGGAAGAATACTCGGTACATCAGGAACGTAGTTGACATTCTGTCTGTTATAATAAGGGTGTGTTAATAAACCGGTCGTTAATAAACGCCCCTAAGATCCCAGTACCTTTTACCGTTTGCCCTTTTCGACAGTGAGTGAAGGACGAAGTAAACCTTCTTCAACCGATAAATTATCCGTCGTTGAGTTCTACTCCGTCTCCTCGGTCACAGGCCATGTGAACTTCAAACAAGGACACTTATGAGTCCTCTTTGGGACGGTTATAAATGGTAATGTCACTGAAGTGGGGGACGGTCCATGGTCCCCCACACTACCGTTAGTGGAACAATTTAAGAACACTATTCAAACCCATCCATCGTAGTATGGGTAAAAAGTCTTCTCCTTTGACTCCGAGCCTCTCTGACACGTCAGACGGGTCTCAGTGTCTCCGTCACTTACCACCACGACCCGTTACAAAACAACAACGACAACAAATCAGCGAGTCAGCACAGGTCGAGAAACGCTGGAGTACCTGACATCGGGTGGTCCGAGGAGACAGGTACCCTAAAGGGTTCGTTCGTATGACCTTACTTAACGGTAAAGGAGGAGGTCCCCTAGAAGGGCTGGGTCCCTAACTTAGACGTAGAGGACGTAACCGTCCGTCCCAGACTTAGTGACTCGGTGGACCCTTCAGGTGCGATACAAATACGTAAAAGTTTTGAGTCTTACTCTTAGATTTATCCCCTTTAGTACGTAAAAAGTTTTGACCTTTACCCTAAACTGTAAGTTTGTTTCCTTTTGGAGTAACTACTCGGAAACCTTACACAAGGAATCCGACACTAAGGGGACGGTGAAGGTTCCCCTTCGTCCTCTCCTTCCTACCTGTCTCAATCAGTGTTTACGCCAGTCCCTACTTGGACCGATACGAGTGAAGTAAAGAAAAAAAAAAAAAATGAATAGTCTTGACAGAGTTGAGAAGACGAAGAGGTGAAGTTCTTTCCGACTTACTCGAGTGACACCTGGTTCTTTCGTCGACCAGGATCTACCTTGAGTGGTAGAGCCACAAACAGAGGGGAGGTCGAGAGTCGGTCGTTCACGATTAACGTCTCATTCGGAGAAGACCACCGGACCCCACACCGTGTCCGTCGGGTGGACTGGGCATGCCACCGACAACCGAAAGGTCCGACCCGAGACGGAGGGAGTTCTCAAACCAACCCTTTGAGTCTCGGAACACATCCTGTTTTCCTCGACGTGACTACCGAATCGAAGTGTCTCTTTAGGACCGTAAGACGGTCGATTTATTCGTACTTTCTCAACGATCAATTACGAGTTATTGACCTACCGGGATAGGCACGAGGGAAACCCTCGTACAGTCGACTCACATCTACTCCCATGGGTGAAGAGGTGATTAATCGAGTCACTAAAAACAGTTGTTGTTCGTTGGAGAGGTTCAGAGTCAAGAAGTACACGATTCACCCTGTGAGTTTGCTCCATATGTAAAGGACAGAACCACATCCAGAACCGAGACTTACCCACAAGTTGGTTATTGATTTCTCTACTAAGGTAAAACGAAGTACTTTCATCGAACTTATATTGGTAAAATATAAGTGAATGCAAGTAATGTTATAAAAGGTAATATTCAATGTCTTTGGGTTAAATTTTAATTGGATTCGTATTTACTTGTTTGTTTTACTTTAAAGTGTTCGACCAGTTCAGGGTTCTACTGGATGGAAGTCCATGTCGACCTAGGTCCCCAAGGTTGTCACTGCGGTTCCTGGTCGGAGAGTAATGGGGAATCGAGTCACAGGACGAATAACCGAGGTCGGGTCCCTGGCTGAGACCAGTGGTCTAAGTGCAAAAGGTCCCACAATTGAAGGTCACGGGCAAATCGTTAGGTCCATTCTGAAACTCACCGGAGCGAATCTTGTCTGTTGATGTGGACCTAATTGGCGACAACGATCTCCGGGTCCCGTAATACTAACCGATGAGACCTCAGTGTACTGGATGGGACACCAGGCCTTCCCCTACGACCACCTACACCTCTAACCATCGAGACGACCCCTACTGTGTCTTACTTCTTCTCTCAACAGGGTTCAGTCTTCCCCACAACCTGACTGTCTTTGTTTCCTATAGATGGGGTGGAGCCGTCGGGATCTCTTGCTTTCCTGAACCAAGACCAAGAACGAATCCAGAGAGAGACTCAATCACGGTCAGGATCCTGTCAGCAAGATTCCAGTAGTTCCACTTAAGACAGCCAAGTCTCTATTTGTATCGAAGGTTCGGTTCATTGTACTGAACGTTTTCTTCCTTCTCAACGATGACTCGACACACTTAGACTTGATACTCATCTTCGGGGTCCGATATAGACAGCGAAACCGAATCTTGTCTACCCTGGGTCCCGTTGTAAAGTGAGTCGGTCGACCCAACGTACCTGCAGAGTACGAGACGAACGGAAATCCAGTCACGGTGCGTGTGGTCCTATGCACCTTACACCAATTCAAAGGAGACACATAAAAGTCAACGGAGGAAATTAAAAAGAACGGGTTTAAAAGGTTTTGTTATTGTTATCGGTCCGATTACAGTGTACCTACCAAGAAACCGTGATCTACGAAACTTGAACGAACGAGAAAGAACCGTCTACAAGCACATGACACAATTGAACTTCGATTCCTTCAATCCTAAACGGAAACGTTTGACCATTCCATTCCGTTTCCGGTGAAGTAAAGAGACGGATGTGAACAGTCAGGAGACACCACCATTCTTGGTACCCAGAAGGAAGAGTTGAAAAAGGGTCATCAGTAAAGTAAACAAAGTGTTTATGAACAACTTGTGGACAAAACACGTTGCTACTCCGCGTGTGTACAGTCGGTCTACACTCGACAGGAAGACGGAGAATGAGACGAAGAAACCCATAGAGGGACAAGGATGGAAACGGTTACACCTTTTCCAGGGGTCGTGGAGAAATGAGTTCCAAATATTACCCTCTACCTCCTCCCTCTAACGAAACGTACAGAACCTCGTTTGTCAACTGTTTAATCCTGAAGGGACTACCGAGTCTGTCATTTCTTAGACGGACGTTACGTTCTCTGACCTCAAGTCAGGGGCCCAACCCTTCTAGGGGCCCTCTTCCCTTACCGTTGGATGAGGTCATAAGAACGGACCTCTTAAGGTACCCGGTTTCTCGGACCGATGTCAGGTACCCCTAGTGTTTCTGACTCGTTGAAAGTGAGTGAGTAAGAGGACTTTATCAAAGTAAGGAGTCGTAACCAAAACCCTACACCAGCGTACGGGGTCAGTACCCAAAGGACGAAACAGAAGGAGTCGGAACAGGTGGGGTCAAGGACGGGGGTAAGGGGAGAGGGTGGGGGTGAGGGGAAGAGGTGGGGATGTACAAGTCGGAAGAGAGAAGGTACTCATCTTGTTAAGTGGAGACGAAGTCGAAAATGGAGGTGAGAACATATACTTCTGTCGTAACACTACGAATCTTCTGGTTTCCTAAGAAGTCAAAGGTCCTAAACGTGCGGAATACGACAATCGATAGTCTGGGGTAAATCTCGGGTTCCCGGTACCGTCACAAAGAGTTTACACTTGACCCTTGTTTGGGGTTCTACGACCAATTCTTAATTTTAAGGATGTCTTTTTTTTATGTATTTATTTTAAGGACCTCGGATGAGGTCTATTACCTTAGTCTTAGAGAAACCTCTTTTCGTCACCAACCAAGAGTCGAGACAGACGGATAGGTTCAGTGAATCTCTCATAATAAGTCCAAAGGAACCACCGAGTCTGTCATTTCTTTGACGGACGTTACATCCTCTGGTCCCAAACTAGAGACCCAACCCTTCTAGACGACCTCGACCCTTACCGTCGGGTGAGGTTATAAGAACGGACCTCTTAAGACACCTGTCTCCTCGGACCGTCCGATGTCAGGTTTCCCACCTTTTCTCAGTCTTTACTGACTCTGTGAAAGTGAAAGTGAAAGTTCCCTTATTTTTGACCTTTGTCCTAAAGGTCAACAACCTCATCTCACCATGAAGGGAACAAACATTTGTTGAGATCACTGAGTATACGTCGACTTTAAACATAACACCCTTAAGTCTCCTCTTTTCTATTAAAGGGGACTACCCCAATCTCCTCCCTACACGCTCCCTTTTTTAAAGGATCTTCTCTACTTACGACAAACTCCACCTGGACCCTCTTACACACCCGAAAATGACTAACACCTTTTTTCTCCTTATGTCAAAGTAATGGGAACGAATTTAAGGTCAAATAAATCCTGTCTTGATTATCGTCGGGTCGAGATTTGATTATCGTCGGGTCGTCTAGGTTGAGATTTCACCGTGTCACTAAACGTGCTTTTGGAAATATGACGGGTGGGGAGGGAAGAGGAGGGAGGGTTCCTCTACTCATTCGAGAAGTGTCTATGATTCCCAGTAACCAAAAAAATTTGAAAGACGGGGTGAGTGTGATAGTCATTACTTTGATAGGGTCTTTACTAGTATAAATTTATAAGTTTAAGGTAGGGGTCTAATGGAGATTGTAAACTTTCACCGTGTTACAGATAACTGTCGGTGGACAAAGTTATCTCAAAATTTGTTATTTTGGAGACAAAGGATCCACCGTTTATGGTGACCGAGAGTAGTCTTCCACGACCCCGACCTTACACGGTCTCACAGTCGGCTCCGGTTCTCCTATTGATCAGTTATACCTCTACCCGGCGACTCACGGAAGGAGTGGAATGACGGGCAAACAAATTGGTCGTGGTCACTCTCAGAAATAATTCCCGACAATTGTGAGGTTTACGACAAACGCCTCCGACGGGCTCACTATTCACGGTGAAGACAAATGAGAGAACAAGAGTTCCGACAACGTCTTCGGTTTTTGTGTCAGGGCTTCACCGAGCGAAAGGCACTTGTTTGATAAGTTAAGATGTTTATTCGGTTACCGAACCCGTGTCTTAGTTATTATGTGTGTGTGTGTGTGTGTGTGTGTGTGTTTCAGGTGTTCACAAACAACCGACTATTACCTAAATGAATGAACACTTCTTTCGACTCGCGGCTTCTTAACTACGAAAACTTGACACCACAACCTCTTCTGAGAACTCTCAGGGAACCTGACGTTCCTCTAGGTCGGTCAGGTAGGATTTCCTCTAGTCGGGACCCACAAGAAACCTTCCTTACTACGATTTCGACTTTGAGGTTATGAACCGGTGGAGTACGTTTCTAAACTGAGTAACCTTTTTCTGGGACTACGACCCTCCCTAACCCCCGTCCTCCTTTTCCCCTACTGTCTCCTACTCTACCGACCTACCGTAGTGACTGAGTTACCTGTACTCAAACCCATTTGAGACCCTCAACCACTACCTGTCCCTCTGGACCGCACGACGCTAAGTACCCCAGCGTTTCTCAGCCTGTGCTGACTCACTGACTTGACTTAACTTGACTTGGTGTTCGTGTGCGTCAGTGTGTCTTAGGGGTTATGAGACTTCCAGTCACAAGCGAATCAGGGTCGAGACTTACATATCAAGTTCACAAAGTAAAGGGTTGTCACACTCACTTAGCACGTACAGACACAAGTTGTTCCTTTCCTTTGTGGTCCTAAAGTCCTCTGCACTTTGTTTACTCAGACCACTGAGGGTCGTGTCCAGGGGCATCATGCTCGTTTCCGACCGAAAGGACCTTTTGACCGAAGGAAGTCTTGAGACCAGGTGAGACTGAGGTTTACACCTGCGAACACCTTAAACGGTCAATAACCCAACTCCCCTGGGGAGGGGACCACTTCATCTTTTCGTAGTTTGTTTTCAAAGGAGATACAGACACTCAACGGGCGGATGGAGACGGCACTGTGGTTGGTGTAGGAGTACGGAATTGTAATTCAACAGACATCAGGGAACACACCCTAAGATCCTGAGTTGGTTATCTGAGTACGTACAAAACTCTCGGGGTCTTAGTTTTGACCTCTCCACTGAAATCCTCTAACTGTCAGTATACTAAATAACAGGTTTGGTCTTGGAAACCTCTCACTTTCCCTCACGATAATCAGTACTAAGGTTCTGATGTCCACAACCCACCTTGTAAACCAGAGGAGTTATAAATGACTCGGGGACAATCAATAAATTGGGTAGGAAATTATGTCAGAAGGGAACTTAGGAGTATTATTGACATAGCTGATCTGTCACAAGGGTGAAATGTCTACTACTCCCAAGTTCCTCATTGAGTACATGAGGAGATACAGTAATGAGGAGAGATCGACACGGGACCATTCTCGTCCACACTCGTCCTTAAACCTGACTTCAGAATACGGATTTACCTACATGGGACGTGATATCATACACCAAAGAATAGGATATTAAGTCACTAAAAAAAAAGAAAAAAGATTTTTTTGGGGATCCAAGATTCCTCTGTATTCAACGATCAATCGATGGTTATGTGAGGACTTCCGTTCCCCTTCTGGTAGTTTTTTCGTTGAGGTAGAAGTACAAATTCTATAACCGGTTCACCTACTTTGAAGTAAATGACCCTCCTTCCCCTAGAGATGATGAACTTTATTTTTTTATCCTTCTTTCTAGCTTCTTCTTTTTCCTCTTCCCTTTCCTCTTCTCCTTCTACCCTTCTCTCCTTCTCTTCCTTCCTTCTTTCCTTTTATCCTTCCTTTACTCTCTCCGTCCCTCTCTAGTAACAATGTGAAATTCGGGGACTCAAACTTTGACGTTTCGCCTCAGGGTCTCTCTCAAGGTATAGGTTACAGTGTGTCTTTTAGTTTGTCTCTCCTTTGGTACTAGACTTTTCTGCTCAGAAAACTAAAAAGTCGGGTACACGAAAAACGGTGTGAAAGGACCCATCGTTTGTGATACAACTCTCCTTCATAACGGTCAACCTAGATAAAAGAATAAAGTGGAGCAAAACTGTGACGTCACTTAACGACCAAGAATCCCTTCGAAAAGAAATCTTTCTCCCTAAATCGACGAAAATTTATAACTCGTCCTTTTCGACAGTGTCAAAAGTCTATAGGCTACCTTCTCTAAAATTTATCTCTGTTCACACACGTACAACTTAAAACAACAGAAAGAATCGTCTTTCTGTGCATCACAAGAACTTTACGGAAGGAAAAAAGCAGTGGTATCAGGACCTGATAAACTTCTTTTAAGTTAGTATCAAAGCCCAACCTTTCACCTCTTTCGAAGTGACTCGAGAGTCAGTTTAACCTAGTCCTCTGACCTCACCCTTTCCCCCGGAATCAGTCGACGTCTCATACCCCACTCCCTTAAATGCTCCTACTTTTGTGTTGTCCCTGAATTCCTCAGTAGGGGGGGCGGGCAGGGGACGTCGGGGGATGTTTCCTGAAGGATCACCGTCTAATCGGGTTCCCTCCCACAGAAGATTCTCATCTCAGTCAGACCTCCTTGTTCCTCCTTAGAGAGTTACCTGTTTAGAAAACCTAGGTGGGACTGAAAGAACCTTGGCGAGGTGGAATGAGACGAAGGTGTAAATACTTCCTGGATGATACAGGACCCCTGAGAAGGTTCGTGAAATGTGTCCAATTAAGTAAATTAGGAGTGACACTCCAACTGTGACAAAAATAAGATTTCCAGATTATCCATTATTCACGACCTCGACCTTAAACCTGACTTCTCTAAGTCAAAGTTCGATACAGGAGTTGGGGTACGGTGTGAGCGAGACTTTGAAGGCCCGTAGTCGACCTCAGTACGACCCCCGAGTCCGGTGGGTGTTGGGACGTCACACTACGAGGAATCATCCTCCGACCCGTCACCCGTAAAGGAGAAGAAGAAACTGTACCAAAAGGAATTAGAAACGAGGACTCCGAACTGGCGTCACACAAACCCTTCACCCTTCTGTTCCTCATCAGTGTCCCCGGCAGTCATTCGGGCAAGAGGTCGTCTAGAGAGGTCTGAGAAGGTACATGAAACGTCAAACCCAATCTCCGAGTCTTATGGACCACGGGCTCAAGACAGGCACTCGAAACTCGGGACACCCACTAGGAGAAGAGACCCGACTTAGAGTCGTCCCACAAGATTTGTGACTGAAAGACTCATTTGAACCAATTTGAAAGATTTGGTCTTTGTACTATTGAAATTTTAGGAGACCAAAATCAGAAGATGTCGGTACATAAGATCCTTTAAACCCTCGGTTATAAAGTTCTTTCTATTGAGTTTCTCCTTGTCTACACTCATCTGCCGTCTAGTACTAGTTTCTTCACACCTCAGTCTTCCCCTCTTTTCTGTTAATCCGTAAAGGGGGGTTTTGTGATAGGGACAATTTTGATACATAACTCACTGCTACTTGTGCACTAAAGTACGTTGAGAAACCTTTGGTAGATAACGGATTTGGGTACTTTTTTCTCTTTTACACCCACGTATAATATAACAATACAGGGTCACTTCGAACCGACCGAGAAGCCCTCGAGGAATTCATTCGAACGGGAAGTACGTACCAAGATGGACACTGACCCTCAGGGTCTAGTAAAAGGAGGGGTCCCTAACGAGAAAGAGAGAGTCAGAACGTTACTAACTGAATGTCCATATCTTTTGTCTTGGGTGTGAAAACTCTACCTCTGACTTGTAAGATGTCATTTAAGATCAGTAATTTTGACGAAATTTATAGGTCCTAATGACGTTTTCCCAATATCTCTCTTTTTTTTACTCAAGACAAGAGACGACGAAATACCGGTTTACCAAAGAGTAATAACGGGTATTTTATTTTTGTTGATATATACATATACATATACATATACATATACATTATACATGTCCCGAAGGGTTCACCGAGTCATCCATTTCTTAGACGAATGTTACGTCCTCTGAGCCCAAACTAGGGACCCAGTCCTTCTAGGGGACCTCCTCCCGTACTGTCGTGTAAGGTCATAAGAACGGACCTCTTAGAGTACCTGTCTCCTCGGAACGTCCGATGTCAAGTATCACAGAATATCTTAGCCTGTACAGACTTCACTGACTTGTATGTACGTGTGTACGATGTACACATACAAATTAAAGTTACTACCGAGGTCCTTTTACAACGTTCTGGTACACCTGATCTACCTTTTGTGATCTAAACTTTAGACTCCTGGACCTAAACTAAAATGAGGAATATTTCAATGCTCCAGAACCAAAGAAGGAGATATTTTTCCTAATACGGATGAAGTGTCCTAACAATATTTTTAATTCACTCTATTACGTACACCATTATACGATATTTTATTAAACAATAATCTATACTTTCTTAAACCACAAAAAATTGTCTCTTTAGTTCGGTACACTGTTTATAATATAAGGTCTGTCACATTCGTGTGTAGGACTTTCGTCTAGATTCGTAGGTGTAAATATCCGTGTGCTACGATGTGTCGTCACCTCGGAACACTGTCGGACGTTTCCGTAGAAAGTTCCGGTTTTTCAGTTTCGACTACTGTTCCTAGTCCCTACCCGACAAAGAAAGAGTTCGTGTCATGTCTGTCGTAAAGAACTTTCCTCCCTACACAAGGAAGGTGGTTTAACACTAATTCCTGTTCGTTGTTCTCACGGGACTATAAACCTGTCCTAAAAAAAATGTTCCACTCAGTCCCTCAACTCAAGACGAGTAAGATAACGGCAAGTCAGCGATTCAGTACAGGTTGAGAAACACTCGGGTACTTAACGTCATTAAGGTCCGAAGGGACAGGAAGCGATAGGGGACTTCAAACGAGTTTAAGTACAGGTAACTCAACCACTACGGTAAGTTGGTAGAGTAGGAGACAAGGGAAGAAGAGGAGGACGGGAGTTAGAAAGGGTCGTTGTCCCAGAAAAGGTTACTCAACCGAGAAACGTAGTCCACAGACTTCATAACCTCGAAGTCGAAGTGTTAGTCAGGGAGGTTACTTATAAGTCCCAACTAAAGGAAATCCTAACTGACCAAATTAGAGGAACGACAGGTTCCCTGAGAATTCTCAGAAGAGGTTGTGGTGTCAAGCTTTCGTAGTTAAGAAGTCACGAGTCGGAAGAAACAACAGGTTGAGAATGTAGGTATGACCTGATGACCTTTTTGACATCGAAACTGATATGTCTGTAAACAGCCGTTTTACTACAGAGACGAAAAATTATACGACGGGTAAGAGGAGGTTCGAAATTCATAAATAAAAATCCCTAAAGTGTAATGAACAAAAGACAAACAAACGACAACAACAAAAAATAAACGGTCTGGTGACCAACACCCTACCATCAAGAGACCGGTCTCTAACTTGAACATAGGGACCGTCACTTTAGGGTCTCAGGATTGGTGATCTGACGGTACCTTAAGAGGATGAGGTTCAAAATTTAGTGATTAATTATGGAAATAAAGGTTACTTCGATAACCAGGTACCTTCTACCTGATCGAGGGAAGAACCTTACTTTTAGAATTCACAACGTCTCTTTCAAGTGACTTTACCATGTAGGTATGTGGTAGGTGTATAGTAGGGTTATTATTGTCCTATGATAAAAGTTCACACCTACTAAATAGACTACAAGGAGACTATGACCCCGATTACCGTTAGGTTGCAGAACATGGTAACCAGAAACCCCGGTCCTCAGACTAAAATTAGAAAAGATCCTTAGGTCTTGGGAACCTTCGACCTCTCTTCCAAACGGAATCAAGTAAACACACTAGTCCCCCTCTCTGATTTCCGAGAAGGAAAAGCCTTAAAGCTGGGGATCTCGAGACCCTGGGACGTCTCCCTTCCTCTCCTTCCTGATCTCCCGACGAACGACGACAAGACACCGGGTCCACGAAAAAAATTTGCAAATAAATAAATAAAATAAAAACCGACATGACCCAAAAACACGAAGCACCCGAAAAGGGATCAACACCGGTCACCCTCGATGGGAAGTGACGTCACGCGTGAGAAGGGAGACGCACTCGAGGTCCCGTCCGCCCGAAGTCGTCGATACCGTGCACGTGAGGCATCGACGCCAAGGACCCGAGATCTCGTGTCCGACCCGTCACCACCAGGTGCCTGAATCAACAAAGTGTCGTACACTCTAGAAGGGCCTGATACCTAACTTGGGTGCAGAGGACGTAACCGTCCACCTAAGAAATGGTGACTCCGTGGTCCCGTCGGGGGCTCGGGTTCAGAGTGACGAAGACTAACCTTACACAGGGTTTCCGTCTCCTCTCCCAACGAAGTGGGCACCAAAACGTCTGAGACACGAGACGTTCCCCTCATAATATGGTAGTTCAGACAGAATATTTAGGTACGAAGGAGTTTCGAGTCATCTCCTCCATGGGTAATTTATGACTTACTGACTTCCTTACTTACTTTCTTTCGGAAAGACTTGTCAGGAATTTCGACTGTAGACCACTCGTCCCCATCCCTTATATTCCGTGAAACTAATAATTAACGTGCAGACAATGAAGTAAGGTGGAACTCAATTGTTCTCTCCCCTACCTCTCTCCTCCTCTTAACGTACACTAAGGATACCTTACCTTTAACTCTTTGTCACTAGTTCGAAGAACGAGTTACAATGTTTCTTCGTCAAGAGTCCAAGTTTGGATCCAGTCGGTCGTGAAAGAGGTGAGACGACACGACTAGTTACGGGTACCGTATCTTCAGTTCTTCAGACGTAAGTACTACTGTCCTTCACTCCAACCGTACTTTGATCTGTGGGTCGTCTTCCCGTCAGTACTGCAAAAGAACAACGAAATTTTATGTCCAAGTAAACAGAACTCTACACCCTAAAAGAAAAGAAAAAAACACACTTTGAAAACGTGGGAGTCTAATTTAGACTCATAGGAGTTCCACGAGATCGAAGAACCAACAAATAATATAACTATATGGGTTTTCGATGATCCTATCAGGTACACACAAGACAATAAGTTAGAAGTATTCTTGAGTCATATTCTAAAATACTAGGGGTAAAATGTCTACGCTTTTGACTCCAATTTTTTTCACTGAAGTGACTCCTGTATGTGATATTTACCGTTTCGGTCACGTACTTAGATCGCACATAGATCTTTTCATATAGTCAATTCACAAGAAAAGTGAAGAGCTAAACTACTGAGACGTTGACTGACTTTTTTTTTTTTTTTTCCTTAGATCTTCGGGTTGTTTAAGAAACTCTTCGGCTGTTTTCCACGGTCCTCAATAAGACTAGATTGAAGATCCTCTTGGGTTAGAAGTGACTACCCCTTTTTTATTTTTATGATTGTATGACCACCGTTTAGTTACGCAAAAAAGTTTTAGGGAAGAGTATTTAAGTAAGCAAGTCGTTTATAAATAACTTACCGTTAAGACGAACTACGAAAAAAGTCGGGGTTCTTATTTTGACCCTTTTCAGGACGAACGGAGCCTCTCCATCTCCTTCTCTGTGATTTCAGAGAAGTCAAATAATGAAACAATCAATCTATCGGTATAACGCTATATTAGGTGTGTGATATTTTAAGTGGGTGAATTTTACGTGCTAAGTCAAAAAACTAGTGTATCGTTCGAACATACTAACATGGTGATAGACTAAGAACCAGTCAAAGTTTCCCTAGAGATTAAACAATCTTCACAATTCACGATACTTCTGTTTATTCACACCTTTCCACTTCTGCGACCACCAGTCCTTCCCTGGTGGTCTATTTCCCTATAAACTTGTTTTAGGACGTACTCACTCGTTTACTCTGCACCTAAAAACCCACTTCCTGTCAAGTCTCCCTCCTTTACCACGTTCCGGGGTTCCACCCCCGTGTGGATCTAAAAGTCCCTTCTTGTTTCTTTAGTCACTAACTGCCGTCCTCCTGGCCTTTCCTCTTCCGGAGTGGCCTCTAATACTCTAACGCACAATCTCGTAGATTAAGTTCCGGACCACGTGCCGTCCACGAGTCATTTACTCGGCACTAATAATGCGAACAATAAGGACAAGAATAGAACCTCTGTGGTCCGTGGATCGAAGGGCTCGCGTCCTCGCGACGAAGTGGAAACGTAGGATCTCTGGTCTGATCTTGACGCGTAAAGGACGTCCGTAACTGATGAGTAACTCACTTTCTTACCAAGTCAGGCGAACGCAGAAGTGAACGAGGTTCCTGTTCGCCCCATCCACGGGCCTACCTGACTATTTGGTGTTTCTGTTTAATTATGACTTGTTATGAACAATTCATAGGGATGTCTTCCCTGTAATAAAGGAGATTGCCAAAGTTTCAAAGATAAAGGCACTCTCCACCCTCCGCCTTACTTCTCTAAAAAAAAAAAGAGAGAGAGAGAAGGCCCGGGGAAGAACTTCCGTCAAGACACTATCCCAAAGAAATATTAACCCGTTCCCCCACAGACCCAGTTTCACTGTCGGTTGCACACGACGATAATGTTGCGTAATGTATTTATTGAGACATATTAACGATGGTAGGTAGTTAAATCCCTCTAGCCACCACTCTCTACGACGGTCAAAGAACCTTACTTTGGATTTCGAGGTTTATCGAGTAAGTCAGTGTACGTGATTAGTTACGGTCAAAAAAAAAAAAAAAAATTCCCTCCCATTTTAACCAGACCAGTGGTTAAGTTGGAACTCTTCCTAAGGGGACACATACAAAGTATCCTCAAACGTTCTGAAACGGGTTACGAGTGAATTTTACTAAAAAAAAAGAAAAAGAGTCGAGAGTGGTTTGAGAAGACATAGTATCATAATGAAACATAAGACGGAAGGGGATCCGACATTGAACTTCGGAGATGACTCAACCGACTCCTCTCAGTCGAAAGCCTACCTAAGTCCAATTAGACTGGTGATATCCGACGTCCTGTCTTGTAGGACCGAGGATACGTCTAGACTCCTCAAGATTTACAGGTCGCAGAGACATGTGTGCCCAGTCCAATTGGACTAAGCCAGAGTTAAGGAACAAAGTAAGGTCCAACTGTCTTCTCATTGGTACTAAAAAATTTTGTTTGTTTACCTTTTTTGTACAATCTGTACACAGTAAGTTTTTCACACTTAAACCTTAATCTTTCCCGAAAGTTACCAGGGTAGGATGTCAGAATTTTTGTAAAATTGACACAAAATTGAATTTCATACCAATTAAGTGTTACAACACAATCAAAGTCTACATGAATCAGGGGACACGATAGATCATCCAGGAACGACAAACAGGTAGAATACATAGGAGGAGGAGGACGTAGCGAAGACAGGACAGGCTGAGACACGCTGAGGAATCTACCGTCGGGTGGTCCGAGGGGGCAGGGACCCTAAGAGGTCCATTCTTGTGACCTCACCCAACGGTAAAGGAAGTAGAATACATATCATCACACATATACAATTAAGGTTTGGGGTTTAAATAGGGAAGGGGTGGAAAGGGGAAACCGATGGTATTCAAACAAAAGATATATACACTTAGATAAAGACAAAACAATTATTCAAGTGAATATAGTAAACAAATCTAAAGTGTATATTAACTATAGTATATAAACGGAAAAAGACAGACTGAATGAAGTGAATCATACTATTAGAAATCCAGGTAGGTACAAAGGTGTTTAACTTAATAAAGTATAAAAAATACCGACTCATAATAAAGAAACCTTTATGTAGTAATAAAGTAACATATATATAGTGTAGAAGAAATAGGTAAGTAAACAGTCCAAGGAAGAATGAGAACTTGGGCCAGTTAAAGTATGTGATCCGATATTCATATGGGTCCCCCGTTCCCGACAAACAATGTAGGACAAAGGGGTCCCGGATCCTGTCACACAGACCGTGTTTCACTACCTTATTAAAATGACTTGACTATAACTACATTACTTCAGTGTAAGAGTATCTGTCTATTACTTTAGCTTAACGTACAAGGTTGCTTCCGAGAAGACTCGTCTCTATCAGTTGTCGACTCCAAAGGGTCCACCACGTTCACCGTTTCCTGGACGGTTTTATTCCCTACGCCCAAGCTAGAACAATCCTGGTTTGACTTCGGTCCTGTCCGAGATTCCCCGTCCGGTCCGGACTCCAAATCAGAGATCTTTTCGACTCCGTGACCCTTGAGGGTGTCCGTCACATCGAGCTGTTTAGTCTTTTTTAGGAGTATCGGGGGGGTGGGCGCGGTCTGGATTCGGTTAGGACTATCCCTACGCTCCAAATTTTCAGGGCGTGCGTACCAAATTGGTTAGTCGATACGACAATGTCCTTGTTTCTTGGCAGACATATTTTCATCTACACTAAGTCTCGAGCCCCGAGAGCAGTTCTGAGGTGACGCGGCCTACTCTGAACTCGGGATCCAGCTCGATCGTTATTTGGGGAAATACGAAAACGTAACGACACCTACAGAATAAGAGAGTCAAAACCCCTGAACCTGTGACCCGTATTGTCTAGAGACCCAACCTTTCTAGGGGACTGGACCGTTGGGTGAGGTTATAAGTACGGACCTCTTAGAGTACCTGTCTCCTCGGATCGTCCCGATGTCAGGTACCCCAGTGTTTCTCCACCTGTGCTGATTTCGTAGAATCGTGTATACGGGTCAGTTGTCGAACAAAAAGTCATTGGGGTTCTTTCAGACGTTCGAGGACCTTGCACCCGTGGAACAAATTAAAGGTACACGTACCTGGTGTCCGAGAATGCCCCCCCAGAACTACTACCCCATCCCCTACATGAGTTGTTCACACACCATGTCTGTGTCGGTTCTTGAAAGGTGGGAGTCGTGGATGGATTAGACCAAAATAAAGAGGTACTCTTCAAACGGGAGAGACTTTTTTTTTTTTTTTTTTTTTTTGGGATATAGACTTCTGGTAAATCCGCCCCTAGGATGTACTCCTGTCCTGTCCCGCGGAGACTTCAGGGAAACCGAAGTACGAGGGACGAGAAAGATCCAGTGAGTCTGTGCAAACAGACTTACTTACGAACCACGAGAAGTCCTACAACATCGGATAATATAATCAGTGTTCGTGAAAACACCTATTAATCATCCTTTACTTTCCTAAGTTCCTACTAAACCGCGAAGGTCTTTAGGAATCTTCAAGAAAACCTCCCTTTTTTATTCATTCAGAACGATTTTTGGGAGTTCGGTTCACCGTAACAAGAAGAAACACCTTTTAATGATGAATCTTTGTTACGATACTTTACGCAGTAGGAAAACCCCCGTTACGGTAAATTTACAAGAACCCGATTTGTTTTAGACCGGTCACTATCAAAATGGAAAAGATCCCCGACCATATTTCCCTACCTCTGTAGTCCTGGAGAAAGAAGGACCGTCTGCCGTATGGTTTTGCCATTATCCTTACTCTAACAGAGGATAAACTTACCGTGAAATGTAAAAGTGGACCGAAGGGTCCACCGTGATCACCATTTCTTGAACACATGGTTACGTCCTCTGAATTCTCTACGTCCAAGTTAGGGACCCACCCCTTCTAGGAGACCTCCTCCCGTACTGTTGGGTGAAGTCATAGGAACGGACCTCTTAGGGTACCTGTCTCTTCGGACCGTCCGATTCCAGGTACCCCAGTGTTTCTCAGTCTGTGCTGGCTTCACTGAATCGTACCGTGATGTAAAAGTACTTGAAGTAAGTAAATGTCATAATAAACTAGAAGTTTTGGTCGAACATTCTTACCATTCCGTCCTTAACCCGACTACTTTCACCCCTTCCACCTACTACTACATGAACCCCAGAGGGTCAATCTCCCGTTGTGTTCTCGAGTCCAGAGGGTTAAGGAACCTTCGGGGTAAAGGCGATCCCCTTCCAGGGACTCCTCCCCTTCTCGGGGAGAAGGGTTAAAATTAAAGACAACGTCTCCAACTAATTCGGAAGTCTCTCTAAGGAAAACAAAGACGAGGATCCTCAGACACGCCGACAAACGGATTTTGTCTGTATTTATTTTATTTCGTTTTTGGTTTGCGTAAGTTTTCGTTTGTTATACGACTGGTTGGAGCAGTCCACACAACCGAAACCTCGGCCACCGTGTCTTGCGTCCTGAAGGAACAAGAACGGTTAAAGGGGGTTTCGTGACGAGTAGAGGTCAAACGGGACTCGACCAGTACACAGTGGTGAAAGGTTACATTCATGAAGACGGGGAACCCGCCGGTAAGTGTCTAGACCGAAACCTCGGGGAAAGAAAAGACGAGACGATTGCAACAGGAACTTCTGCACGGAGAAAGAGACGACTCAGAGAAAGAGAGACGGTCAGGGGGAGACAGGGACGAGGTGTGTATCCGGACGTCGTAGAGAGTAGACTACTGAGGAAGAGAAAGGAGGAGGAGGTGTCAGGTAGAAGAGTTGCGAGGTCGTAGGAGAATTTGGACCGAGATAAATGACTAGGGGTAGTCCCTTTCAGTTTGAGATGCGTCAGACCGTGCCCCTGGGAACCACTGGGTCAGGGTTGGTCGATGGAAGTGGGGGCAGTCAGTGAGTGCTACCGGACCTTACTCAGAATCCGAGGTCGGTGTAAGAAACCCGTACCGGTATAATAGAATTGTTGATAAACTGACCTCTGCTTAATCATTAGACATAATAATTATACGGAAAGTAATGGACTTGTAATAACTATAAGTAAATGTATTGTTTAGCGTCCGGTATCCGTAATCAAAGACGTTTTTAGGTGGTTAGTTATTTCACAATTAACATGAGAAGGTGAAAATTCTGAACCGAGTATGCAAAGGTTCGTATCTTTAGATTAATCAGTTAAAAGTTCCCAATTACGTGCCCCACAATGGAGGTTCTTTCGAAGGTTAGAGTTAAAGAGATCTTTCACCCAGAGCGGGTGTCAGTTGTCAACCACGGTCCCGGAACGAACAAACGTCATAACGAGTAGAGAGATGGAGTGATCCGACACTCAAGGGACATTGAGTCTGATCTGGAACCAATAAGAGTACAAGAGACGTAGATCACATTTTATCCGTGAGTTCAAAAGTGCCTCCTGAAGGGACCACCGCTTCACCCATTCTTAGACGGACGGTTACGTCCCCTGTACCCAAGCTAGGGACCAGACCCTTCTAGGGTGTACGGAACCTCGTCGATTCCGGTACTCGGTGACTTTGGGTACGTGGGTCTCCGGTACGAGACGTCGTTCTCTCCGGTGGTGTTATTTCTTATCGGGGGCGAGCGGGGTCGATCTCTTTCGACCTCGCGTCGTTGGTCCTAGGTCGTATCAGTTTTAATTGATTAATTAATTAATTTTTTTATCAGAATTTTTTTCAAAAGTAACTTAACTGAGGTCGTGGTACACTTAATATAGATTTACGGAGTTTGTAGAGAGAGGAGAAGAGGTCCCGTACCAATAGTTTCTTATGACTTTATAGGTCTCGTCAGGTCAACTGTGAATAAATGGTCCCATCGTTCTTCTGTTTCGGTTTTGTTTTTCCCGAGACTTGAACGCCAAGGACGGGAGACACCTGGGAGCTTAAGACCCGAGTGTATTCTCGGGACCTTATGACCACCCTCCTTTTTACCCGATTGAACTTCCTCGAAGGATTTATGTGTTTGACAACCGTCACATAGAAAGATTCTTTCCTTTCTCCATCCCGAGACTCAGATCTTCAAAGAGAGAACAGGACAAAACAGGGAACCCGTTGTGAGACCCGTTCAAGCAACCGAGGAGACTCAAAACCCCAATTAACACCGAAAAAGTATCCGAATAACACTTCCACCAGGAATTTTCGGATCCCGGAAATTCTGTACCTCTGTGACTTTTACACATTCTCCCTTTTACTATTCAACCAGGGTTCTTCTAGTCTGTGAAACTTTCTTATAAATGGGTTTTCATTCTTGGATACAAAATGTTTTCAGAACATTTACTTACGAAAGTTGTCGAAACAAATGTCGTCGAGTCTCGACCGTTCTTGGGTTTTGAGGTAGTTGTCTTCCTACCTACTTGTTGCATACCATAGAAGTAAGTTACCTTATGACGAGTCGTTATTTTTTCTTATTTACTGACTGTATATTTTATTCCTAATTAGAGTTTTTGTACGACTTACTTTCTTCGATCTGCTTTTCTTTCGTTATGACATACTAAGGTAAATATATTTTAACTTCTAGTGTTCAACTTAGAAACCACTCTCTATAACCGTTACCATGGATACTCCCGTCTCTACCCCTTCTCCGTACTGTTTTACAAGGTCCGATAAGCATTACGAGACTTAGTACTAACTACAGAAATAAAGTACTCACAAACGTAACAATTTTTGAGAAGTCCACCGAGTTCCCATTTCTTGGGTGGACGGTTACGTCCTCTGTGTCCTCTTCGCTCAAACTAGGGACCCAGTCCTTCTGGGGGACCTCTTCCTTTACCGTTGGGTGAGGTCATAGGAACGACCCTTTAAGGTACGTGTCTCCTCGGGGTCCCCGATGTCAGGTACCTCAACCTTTCTCGACCTGTGTTGACTCGTGTGTAAGGGAGAGAAAGGAGGTAAATTAACATGTGAATTCTAGACACGCCAAGGTAATACATTTGTAAACAGTTAGTTTTTTTTAACTCTTTTCAACACGTCTTAGAAAATTCTGATCTGAACCTTTATTCGAACGTCATACCACTTAGGAGCTCGAACCGTCAGGCACCCCAGGGTCTCCGTTGAAGATCATTATAGTTCCCTCTAAAGGTTCTCCTCCTCTATAAACCCCTACTCAATACTTTTTTATCCATCCTTAGGTGGTCTACCCGGTCCTTCATCTCAAATAAAGTCCTTCTCCCTTTCCTCTTGTTACCGATGTCCAACCTTTCACCACCCTCCTACACGTCCCCTATGACTCCTTAACGCCCATTGGTTCCCCTACCGTCAAAGTCCATCGGTTGTTCCGTCTCCCTATACGTCCCGGTCCACAGACCTCTGTCTTTAACCTCTCTCACCAGTCGTGGTTTCCTCTTCCATTTTACAAATCCTTACCTACTCGACTGAGTCTTTCAATCTTGTTGTATAGGATACACCACACTTCTACTCGATCCGAGAACGAGTATGGTTGTTCCACTGAACTGTCGAACCGACCGAAACTGGACCAGAGTCGTCGACTCCGACCTGTACTTCAACTGAAGTGTACGTCTGACTGTCTTTGTCACTAGAAAGAAAGAAAGTCCTCCACAGGTCCCTTTCGTTTATATCACTGGAAAGAGAACTCGACATACTACAACGGTGGAGGTCCCTACCTTGAAGTCCGTGACCCAAGAAATCCGACTCACGTTGTTCTGGTAGAGAGTCAAGTACTCATTTCTTCTGGGTCCCTTCCTTCTTGTAGGATTCTACTGGTCTGAGTACACCGAAACTCGGAGAACTACTGACGATGGATTGAAGAGATACGGAGTCACGAAATAAACATCTGTATATTAACATGATAAATATTGATATGGTGTCCCAACAATACTTCTAAGTTACTCAATATAAATGTTTCCTGGGTCTCACCGAGAACCGTATACTACTCTATTTACAAAAAGTTTATTTAGATACATTTAACACTTTATTTTCCGTCCCAACAGTTACTTTTCTCGATATTTTTCTTGAAGGGTTCACAAGACCACCAAATGACCATCTTCTTTTAAAGGTTTCCTTCTAGTTTAATTAAAAATTTTATTTAGACATAAAATCTGAATGTACTTTTAACACTTTTATCATGTTTCTCAAGGAGCAGTTTTATTGACATTCTTGTGTACGGGTCCCTGAAAGGACCATCAGGTCACCGATTCTTAGACACGAGGATTACGTTCCCCGGACTCAAGTTAGAGACCAGTCCCTTGATCTAGGATGTACGGTTTTGATTCTCAAACGTACGACGTTGTTTCTACTTTCTAGGACGGACGGTACTGATTCTGGATCACTCGATTTATTTATTCGTTTTATTTATACTTTTTGTGTCAAAATTTTTATACACGGGTCGTGATCGGTACGTGTTTCACGATTTAAACCGAGTACCCACCCCTACCCCGCCTCCACTCCTCCCCTTCTTTGTCCTTGGTATCTCGTTACCGAGTGGATTGTGGACAGTTAGTCTCTCTTCTCTACGTGAATGCAAGTACAACAACGACAAATCAGTGATTCAGTGAAGGTTGAGAAAGCACTGGGGTACCTGACATCGGGTGGTCCGAGGAGACAGGTACCCTAGAGGGTCCGTTCTTATCACCTCACCCAACGGTAAAGGAAGAAGTACTCTAGAAGGGTCGGGGCCCTAACTTGGGTGTAGAGGACGTAACCATCCATCTAAGAAATGGTGACTCGGTGATCCCAACTTAAATACAAGTATGCAAATCGGTTACTGATAACTCTCGGATGATTCACCAGTCGTGGTACTATCCATGACTCCTAGGCCATCGTTTAAGGACGTGGGTCGTTTCTGACGACTCGTGGACCACACAAGGACCTTGACACCGTCCGTGGTCCCGGTGCTGTCACTTTGAATGACAGGTACGTCCGACGATAATATTCTTTGTCTTATCTATACGTACAGTTCGCGACACACTTGGAGTTCGTTCCTCCTAGCATGGGTGGACCCTCTTCCTACCCCGTCGGAAACTTTCCACCTCTCTGCCTATTAATCCCTTAGATCGGAGGGAGGTTGTTTCCGAAGACCCTTTCTATACGTCGGAATTTTTCCGGACTCTGGAACATGGACTTGGACTAGGGTACCACTGTAGTGCGATAACTGGTCCCTCATTTCTGTAGTTTAGTTAAATAAAGAGTCGTGGACGTAAAGTCTCTCTTTCCCAACTCTCTCTCTCCTCCTACCCTCATACACCCTCCTTCTCTTATACTCTCCCTCTAACCCCCACCAACCACCTCCCTCTCTCTCCCTCTCTCCCTTCCCTTTTCCTTTTAATACAAAAGAGAAGAAAAATCTGTCTTCGTTACAGACTTCCTAAAGATCTTCGGACCAGGTCCGGAAATTTGTAAAGTACTGAGTCTAGTAGATACCGACAACTAAAGGTTCAAGAAGGATGTTCTTGTGTCCCAGAACAAGGAATTTTACTGGGTTTCTTCCAACGTTTTGTGAGCGTAGTCTTTGGTGAAATAAAAATCAATGAAAGAGGGGAAGGAGGACACTCATTGAAGAATAGTCTACTTCCGACGTGTCTTTGGGACACTGGTCGACCGGAACCCAGGGGCCTCCCTCACCGACGTACGGTGGTCCTCACCCTCCCCCCGAGGAAGGACACTGAGAGTTCAGGGGGGTGGGGGGTGGAAGGTAGAGTAGACAACAATAAGTGAAGAGTCTATGTTACTTGAAAGTCTTCTACTTCTTGGACAGACTCAGTGAAGTAGGGTCGTGTATGGGTTGTGTGTTCTCCATAAGTCTAGGAGTGTTTGTTAACCGATGTTCCTACTCTTTTCGGAGAGCAATGTGGTCTTGACAACACACTCGGAGTTTCCTACAGAGAAGACATTTATGAAAGTTCCCACGTACAATAGAGTTCTGACCGGCTAGTACCTTTTTTCTGGGGGTTCCCGAGGCGCGTAAAATAGAACAAGTAACTCTAACGGTCGAGGATGGACCACGAGTGATAGAGTTCCTCATCTAAGTGGTAGAAGTTGGGAGAAGGGATTTGAACGAAAATTAAGTAAAAGATTTTACCATGTGGAATAGAGTCTGTGAGTTTAATCGTTTGATTGTCTCTAAGAACTGAAAAAAGAGATTGAGGAGTGTACTGAGCAATGGTTGAGCCATTTAGGACGGTGAAGCCATAGAGAGATTTTATGGACTCGGGAGGAGTAAGTCGAGACTTGTTAAAGACACGAAGGACAACGTAAGAAACTGAGGTTAGAAAGTTCGTGAGTACGACCTTCCACGGGAAGACACCGAGTCTTGGAGACGTCCAATACGTGCGGAAAGTAAGCTCAGATCTTACCTCTTGCATGCGAGAGGAATTGTGTCGAACGACTAAAGAAGTCTGGTGAAACGAGGTAGGAGGGGTCGGAGGTCTGATGAACAGACAGTATTGTTTGAAGAACAAAGGACTTTTGTGGGTGGTCGAAGAAAGAACAAAACACGACCAACTTGGCAGAGTTTCACGCCCCCTCCTCACTGGAGTCACCCTAAACCACTTATTGGAGTAGTACGACCAGGATGGTGACGACGATGTTGACTGGTCTTTCTTCGGGGTTGACCCATTTGGGTGATGGTGACTTTATGGTGTTTCCAGTAGCGTCGCACTTGATACACTCGAATTATGACAGTCTTTAAAACGTAGAGATGATTTCTTTTTTTTTTTGGTTTGGTTTTTGTGTTTTTCTTTTTAGATGTGCAATTGAAGTCGGAAATGTCTAAATGTTTCGAAGTGGTTATCTTTCGATTATTTCCAGTTGCGGGACCTGACGTGACTTTTTGGTGGTCATTTGAGAGAACCGTTAAAGTGCAAAGTCTATCAAAAATACTGTGACACTATGGAACCTGGAATTTTATACTTACGACAAAAGCAGGTCTGTGGTTGACGGATGTATGACGAAAAGATGTTTGAAGGTGGTGTGGGTATGTATTCTATATCCTTTTTCTTTAGTTTTTTTGTTGACACCTATTCTGGTAAACCGTAGATTGTAGTAGAAACGTCCTAGTAGAGTTCGAACTAACCTCTCCGGGTGTTAGGGTACTGACTGTCCAGAAATCATCCTGTAAATCGGGTCAAGTGACTTGGTCCCTATCCCAAGTTGCTCCAGTCCTGGGGGAGACAGTTGTCAGTTTTTCAGTGACGAATAATCGGTTAAAATATAAGTCAGACCCTACAAAAAACTAATTTAACGGATGTTTATGGATCAAGGAACTTTAGAGTAAACTTGACCAAAATTATAGAATAATTACTTTCTTAACTTTTTGTAAAACCTGTGACAACCCAAAAAAAGGTAAAAATTTAAAATATAACCTCATATTTATTAAACGTTACACACAATCAAAGTCCACATGTTCATTAAGTCAATATGTATCTGTATATAGATGAGAAAGAGATGATAAAAGGGTATATCCAATAATGTCTCAGAACTCCTCTCAAGGGATACGATACGTCATCCAGGAATAACTAATAAGATAAAAAATAAGAATTAAAAATTTTAAATAAATAAAAATTAACCTCCTACTAACGAGATGTCGTAGGAGAACCAAAGACGGTATGTAGTTGGACGTAATCGGTAGTCATATGTATGTAGGGAAGGGAGAACTTAGAGGGAAGATGGAGGGTGTGGCAGGGTGGGGAGATCCAACCTGTGGCAAAAGGTAAACATCCCTTCGGTACAAAAATCGAAACACTTCTAATAGGAGATTGTTGTGAGAACTGCGTGTATGAGAACCTTCACTCTCTCGACAATGAGACCGAAACAGATCGGGTCGGAACGGAACACACAGAGGAAACCACCTCCGAAGAACCGGAGGAGTTTTGTGGAAGACAAAGTGTTCAAGAGGGACGGAGGAAGTGGGAGGGGTAGAGGAAGGAACATTGTCTTGAAACTTATATTGAATAACATCGTACTTAATTTAACGTCATAACCCTGAAGGGACCACCAAGTCACCAATTCGGAGACACGAGAGTTACCTACCCCGGGTCCAAGATAGGGACCAGTTCCTTGATCTAGGATGTGTGACGTCGGTTTTCTAAGACGTACGACGCTGATTCTGGGTCGTGTCAGTTTATTCAAAAAAAAAAAAAAATTAACAAGACACCCAGGAGGGGGTAGTTATCGGTGTTCTGACTCTTGTCCACGACTCAGACAAAAAAGTAGTCTATAGGGGAACTCCCGGATATCTAGGTTTGTCCGTAAGTCACTTCTAAAATCTTACTTACTACCTACTTACTTACCTATCTAATTACCGTGTTCTGTGAAACTTATGGTTCTACTTATTTTAGTCAACTGAACACTTCTCTGTTCGAACATATACCTATTGGTTAGGTTTCGAGTCAACTTATATACGGGCAGAATCGACATTAAAGTCTAAGTGTGTACAAGGGTAAGGAAAACAGAACACAGTCCTTTCGAAATCCGAGGGTAATAACAAATCCATGCATAAAAGGAAAGGTACCCCTACCGACAAACTACTAACTGACAACAAACTTATTTAGACTGATTAGTCAAAACAGGACCCCTAAACCTTTGTAATTTGATACAAGAAACCTTTTCCTATATCATAATAAAGTTCATATCAATAATAAAGTTCGGTTCACGACCGGTTTATAGTAATGATTGGATAGAGTACTCTTTGGTCTACAACGGTTCCAAATGAAGTGAATTAAGTTTATTATAAGTCGTATTGTAATATAAAACAGGTTAGATCCCCCTACCTTAAAATTGTAAACAACATTACCTTAATCAAGTAACGTAATTAAAAATGGAACTTAGAGTCCTTTGAAAGAGACACAACGGTCATCTCCGAGTCCAGGAGTGAAACTAATGTCAAAGGTACAGAAATACGGAAGAGGAAGATCGGACTGAACCTCAGTGATCCACCACCCCTGCCACAAACTAAGTAGGGACTAGGGTTCCTGGGTTGTGGACTCATCTAAAAGTCACTTACTTACTCTGTCCGAGTCCCAGTCTCAAGTGACAATGATTTCCTATCAAAGTCTGTTCCTATCGTAGTACTGAAGGTAGGTTCATCTTTCATCTATGTCCGGTTTCTAAAGAAAGTAAAGTAATTAGTCACTCCCGTGGTTCCTCTAAAATGTTGGTCAAGTTTCCTCTTAGGTCTCTTGACTGTGGCCATATCTACTCCTCGTACCGTTGTTAACACGTTTATCTCCGTTCTGATCGAAGAGAGTGTCAGGTCTCTCTTCAGTTGACGTGGGGACACCTGTCCTGTCTTAAATGCACAGATATTTGTATTTAATCAAACGTACCGTTAGTTAATAGATACTAAAAGTCTCAACATTTTATCGAGGGTACTTTAGTTGGTCTTTTGGACCTTTTGTAGGAAATTTGTTATGTCTCAAAGGGTAATTTCGTGTGTAAAAGGGGACGTCAACCTTAGAGTGGACACGACTGTGCAGACCTCCCTTCCCGTAAGTCCGTCTCTATTGTCGAGGTCAGTTCTAGACCGCAGGATTTCGGACCACAAAGACGTTTCCCTTCCTTCACGATTCTTTCTTCTCCCGTCTTCCTCCGTCGTCGGTCTAGTCTTATCGAGACGTTCCGGTTCTATGTCTCATGTCTAGATCAGGTTTGACAATTTTAACATGTTGGTCTCTGTGTCTTTTGTTTGAATACCAATGGTTTCCCCTTTCCCTCCCCTCTCTATTCAATCCTTAAATCCTAATTGTGTATGGGTAACCCCGAAGGGTCCACCGCGTCACCATTTCTTAGGTGGACGGTAACGTCCTCTACGTTCTCTTTACACAAGGTAGGGGCCCAACCCTTCTAGGGGACTTTATCCTTTACCTTTGAGTGAGGTCATAAGAACGGACCTTTTAAGGTACCTGTCATCGGACCATCCCCCCTAGCGTCTCGACCGGTGCTGACTCGCTGACTGACTGATAATGACTTGACTTCAGTCGAGATTGATACGTGCGTAATGATAAATATTGTATCTATTGGTTGTTCCTGGATGACATATCGTGTCTCTTGAGATCAATTATAAGACACTATTGTATATTCCCTTTCCTTAGATTTTTTCTTATATGACAATTGTACCTCAGTGACACGATATGTGGACTTTGATTACGTTGTAATATTTAGTTGATATGAAACTAAATTTTCGTAATTTAATTTAGTTTATTTTTTATATATTGGTATCAAAATCATAAGATAGGGTTAATTATATATAAATAACCTTATTAAAATTCTCATGTTCAAGTCGGGGAACAACCGACACACTGGAGTTCATTCAATGAATTGTCTCGACACGGAGTTAAAGGGGTAGAAATTTCACCTCTACTATTGGGTCCCAACGACACTACTGACAGACTCAAGTGTCCTATTTAAGTTCCCCTAAGACGTGTATCATTCATGAGTTATTTACAATCGAGTTTTACATTTTATATGAGTACTTATCCTTCCTTTTGTTTACTCTATATTTCATACACATTTATTTCAAGAATACAGACAGAAAGACGTGAGTCACGTAGTCGGACTGGTGGGTACCCCATACACTTGGGGTTAGGTCTCCAATATCTGTCCTTCGAACTATTCCAGACACCCAACAACTCTACCTCCCACTACTCTACCTCCTCCCCGTCCCGTGTCTCTGGTCTCTTCCTCGTCATAAAGTCGACTCCTCTCTCCATCTACCCGAACTCCATTCCACGGGGACACCCCGTACTTTGCTCGAGTAACTCTTGTTACCACCCCCGAGGACAGACTATTGGAAACCTGTTCTTGAGCCGTCCCTCCTATCTTTCTTCTGTCCCTCTGCTGAAGACCACACCCTCCGTCTACCACCAAACTTCAACTCTTCTGTTCGTTCCTTACCCTCCTTTACCAGTCTCGTCCTTCGAAAGACCCGTCCCGCGAGTCCATGGAAGTGGAGGTGACGAAACTTTCTCTGGTCGCCGAGCTCGACGGCGCGCGACCGTAATCGCAAAGACTGTCGCGGATACTAGTCGGTGTCCCAATTGGTAAGAAAAATCCGAGTGAGAGGGTTCTATCTCACGAACAACGAAATGTCTCTCATCAATGACATAAATCAGAAGGGTCATTTGGACATCCTCAATAATAGGAGAAGTAAAATGTCTACTTCTTTGACTCCGAATGTCCCCAATTGACCGAACTTGACACTTTGCTGTTCGCGTCACATTCGTGGAACGATGTACTAGGGTTCCTCGTACACGAGAAAAACACACACACACAGGTAACAGAGGACGATTTCGACTCTTTCGACACATGGGAGAAATATAAGACCGATGGAATCAAGAGTTACAGGACAGGTCTTTCTCGAAAGGGGGTTTGAGACCCCCATGGGTAGACTTCTCGTTCTGTAGGATCGTAGATAAACACTTTATCCTCCCTTCCCCCGTCCCCGGACTGGAAATTTTCTTACTGTCAGGTAACTTCTTTACTGTTTTTGACTACTCTTCGCTAATCCATGTTCTCCCGTCTTCTCAGCCGAAGGTCCCCGGAACTCGGAGTCGTAGACGAGCGACCTTGTGTAGTCGATTTACTGTGGGGAGGTCCACGGTTCTGCGGAGGAGTCAAGTCGAGTCAGTGAGTCAGCACAGGTTGAGAAACGTTTGGGTACCTGACGTCGCACGGTCCGAAGGGGTAGGTGGTGGTTGGGGGTCTCGAACGAGTTTAAGTACAGGTAGCCTAACCACTATAGTAGGTTGGTAGAGTAGGAGACAGTAGGGGAAGAGGAGGACGGAAGTTAGAATCCAACTGGTATTTTCCAGTTTTCCCGTCACCAGGATCTTTAGAGGTGAGGAAGGGATTTATCAGTGTTATTAGGAAGGAGAATAATCGGATACTACAATGGGTCGGGTAGGTTTCAACAAATCAGTGGTTCAGTGTATGTTGAGAACACTGGGGTACCCGGTATCGGACGGTTCGAGGGACAAGGGTACCCTATAAGGTCCGTTCTTATAACCCTATCCAACGGTAAAGGAGGAGACCCCTAGAAGAACTAGGTTCCTAGTTTGGGTACAGAGGACGTGACCGTCCGCCTAAGAAATGGCGACTCAGTGATCCCTTCGGGTGTAAAGTCCGACGAGAGTGCAAATATCTGTCTGACGTAAGACAGATACCTTACAGATACCTTGAGGGAATCATTTAGGTGAAGAATGGATAGTGAAACGGAGGACGAGTTAAGGAAGACGTGACTCTGTATTTCTTGAACTCGAACCAAGTCAGGACCCCGGTCCACACGCTAAAATTAATTTTCTGTCACCCAAACTAAGAGCGAGGGGAGACGACATCGTCCCCGGGGTTATTTCGGAACGGACCTTTTTTTTTTTTCTCTCACCCAAGTTAAGGGTTAGACTTAAAGTTAGGGACCCAAGTTTAGGGTAGACTCCACACACCAAAGTGAACGAACTTGTAAGAAGGGTCACGTAGAGAAGGGGTGAGTCCTTAGTCTATCCCACCCCTCTTCGGAGTACCCCGAGGTCTCTGGATCGTTTGTGGGGGATTTTTCCGTACTAGATACGTTCGTTTCCATCTTGTTCAGTCCCTCCCTGATCTTCTTGGGTTAGAAGATTCTTCTAAGTTCGAAGTCTTCCTAGTCGGGGATCTTTCGGTGGAAACGGGCCAGGGCAGGGGACGGGGAGGAGTGGTGTGGGGGCGAGTTGGGGGTCGGGGTCCTTTGAGTCCAGAAACGTTTTCTCCGTTTAGTAAACAAAGATCCAGGACATGACCCGAAGAGTCCGTCGCATCACCATTTCTTAGACGGACGGTTACGTCCTCTGTGTCCTCTGCACCCAAGCTAGGGACCCGACCCTACTAGGAGACCTCCTTCTTCACCGTTGGGTGAGGTCATAAGAACGTCCCCTT
Organism: Capra ibex; assembly: GCA_006410555.1. Classification (NCBI taxonomy): domain Eukaryota; kingdom Metazoa; phylum Chordata; class Mammalia; order Artiodactyla; family Bovidae; genus Capra; species Capra ibex. The sequence goes on from SJYO01046538.1 coordinate 71,345,646, forward strand.
TAGAGTACCTGTCCTCGGACCATCCGATGTAAAGTACCCCAGTGTTTCTCAGTCTGTACTGACTTGTGTGTGTGTGTGTGTGTGTGTGTGCGTAGACATGACCCTTTCGAGAAACAAGTAGGACGGGAGGTAAGACAGAGGTAAGTGACATTTTATAATCACGATCTCTTTCTTGATCTGTTTCGGATACGACTTTTGTCTCTTCAGTGTCTACGTATACCATGTATTGAAATTTTATACGAACTGTTGACTTTTGAGGAATACGTGTGAATTTAAACCACTAGGTTTCCACTCACTCTCCATAGAGACCCTCGACGAAAGTTCTCCTCCAGTTTTACTAAATATTTCACTCACGGAGTGGAAAGATATTGGAATTGTCAAACGTCTCGTTAAAGGGTGGGTCAGAACCATTTACTTATAAATTGTACACTTTTCGGACACATTTACCACGGAGATTTTTGAGAATTCAAGAAGGAATACCCTTCTGAAGACAAACTCGAAGAAACATTTTCTTCCAAACAATTTACTTACTTACTTACTTTCTGTTTCACTCAAAGGTGGGGGGTGGGGGGCGGCGGGGGAGTCGGGGAGTCAGGGGGCGAAAGTCATAGTTTCCATCAAATTTGGTTCGGGAACTGACTTAGTTGAGCTTGAGGACCTTAGTGAGTATTTTTCCTTGTAGACGATCCTAGTCTATCCTTAATCAAGACAACTTTGACAAAGTAATTTTGTACCCTACACGACACTCCCGACACGGATGAGTAGTTCAGTATAAGACCTAGAACTGCTACCGAGATTCCTCGTGGGGGGAAACACTCCAACACGTCTTAGGTTAACACACCTTCCATTTCGAGAAAGTGTAGGAACAGAGTGTGCCCTGTCTAGTCAGAGAGCCGTCGACAAAACCATTTCTGAAACTCACAACTCGAGTCTCTACTGTGGCTCCAAGAGTTTCTGAGTGGTCGGAAACAGGTGTCTGTTCGTCTACCCGTCAGGGATGTGGAACCGACCTCGTCGAAGAGAAATTTTCCCCTATAACAAGAAAGACAAGAGATTTCTCCGTCGAGTCCGAGGAACTCCAATGTCTCTTTAGTCGAAGGGTTAAATCCCCTTTGACCTCGTCTCTTCTAGAGTGGTTCAAAGATTATGAACCTAAAAAAGTATCTCAAGAGGAGGGGGGGCGGGGGGGCGGGTAGAGGGTGGGGGTCCGTGCACCGTAAGATCGTTCAAGTTTTACAGAATTTAAGTCTGATTAGCAAGTAAACTTTGTCTTGTTGTTGTTTTTCATTATTTCGTTGATTTAGACTCACAACGTTTGAGAAAATCGTTTATTAACACTTTATCGCAACTGAACCGGTCAAGGACAAAAGTAAAAGGTATTTAGATAAGACCATAGTAAAATAAGGGAACTTCATCTACATCGTTCAAGAGTCACTATGGTTTATTTTGTTGGTCTCCTATTAGTTGTGCGGGGCGGGGGTGACATATAATTTGTTGTTGTCTTCCTTGTCGTTACCGGTGTTTAGAGACAAAGATGCAAGTTGAATCTTTATACGGGAAAAGTCCCTTTTAGTTTGTACGAAATCTCTTTAAAGGTCTTACTGAACTTTTACAGGGGTTTGGTTATAATTGTGTAGACATCACTCACTAATTCGTGTCTCTGATGTATGACCTCGTTGAACACACTTTACGGTTCCCAGATCACTGAATCTCAAAGACTTCGTGAATCCCCCACCCCCGTCGGACCACCCCACCCGGGAGCACCGAAGTTGGTCCTGAGAGGGAACCACACGGTGGGTAGTCAACACACGGGAGCCCAGTCACTGAAACGAAGAGACTTAGACGTCTCTGAGTAGATACCCCCATCCCCCATGTTACTAACACTAGAGATTTCGCAACAAGTCTTAAGGGTTCACACCCCTCCCAGAAGACGTATCATCCTCGAGTCTTTTGTCACCGACAGTAACAACGGTTCCCCCTCTCTCTTTCCTACGTCTTTTTCTTTAGCTTCGACACAAATCCACTCCGTACTCCGTCCTCTCCAAATTTTTGTACTCCCTTTAGGATAGTCTTCTTCTAACGATACATTCGTTTTACGGGGCAATAGACTCACTCCGAAAGCCCTATTTTGAGACTGTGGGTTTAAGAAAGGCACACGATGATTATCGTGGTATCTCGTGTTGTTTACCTTCCGTAAATGGAAAGTGGTCGAGAGGGGACGCGACCGAAAACTACCCCGTCAGTCAAGTCCGTGGTCTCGGTTGACGTCCGTGGGTCCGACCGACCGCCCTCGGTTAAACATCGGAGGAGCACCGGACAACGAAGAGATGACGACCGGGTGGAGAGATCGGGGAACTTCGGGAGGAACCCGTGGAAAGAATTTACCTTCCGTGGGCCACTACCGACAAACCTCCCCTCTTTGCCCAAAGACTAAACCGTGACCAAAACGTCAGGACTTTACTCTTCCCCAAGTTTTATAGTGAGACCCCAGTAAATGGGATAGACCGGACTTCCAGAGGTGACCGGACCGTTCCTCGTCCGGCCCACTCGTAGACCACAGTTCTTCTCTGTCGCACCCGACCTTGGGACGGACGTAGGGTCCCCTAAGGGAACGTCACGAGACTTGTTTGGGTCTTCTGTTTCAGAGTCTCGACCGGTCCTAGTGTCTTACTCTTAGGACGTGAAACCCTAGAAGGAGAGTTTCGGTCTAGGGTCCCAAGACGGGCGAGTACCGTGGGGCTCCTAGCTCGAGTAGAGGGCGTGTGGGAACGTCAAGGAACAAGACACGACACCAGTCGTCCGAGGGCGAGTAGACGGGGCCCCTTCCGACAGGGGAAGTAACACTGTCAGGGACCGACTGTGACGTAGACCGTACGCAAGGATCCTACCTACTGAACTTTGCTTAAAACATAAGACCGAATGTCGTAAAAAATCAGGGTCCTGAAGCCCAGGAGTTATTGGAAACATTTTCAGGAGTAATACGAGACAGATCTCCTGGTATTTTCAAACATAGTATTTTCCAAGTCGAAAACCCAATCAGGTGGATACTTCTGTAGCGTCCAACCCTCAAGACTCTTTAGATCAGATCGGGGAAACTCAATGCCATTTCCGCACTTGTGGACCTTTCGCTTTCTTGAATGAATGTATGTGAGTTCCTCTACCGTCTTAACGTTCACTAGGATTTGTCGGACAAATTAAACTGGTTCCGAGGGGTACGGGGTCCTCCGTCATACCATAATCCTTATATCCGAGATCGTTGGTTCGACGACCCGAGTTTAGAACCGAAATGGTGAATAATCGACTCACTGTGGGTTCAGTAATTTAGAAGGACACGGAGTCAAAGGAAGAGACATTTTACCTCTATTGTGATCAAGGATGGAGAGATTGAAGAACCTCCCAATTTATTTTATTGTAAAGATGTGTTAATCACCACGGACGGTGTATCCTTCGTGACGGATTTGTAAATAACTTTAATAATAGTTATCTAAGGTATTCCAGACTTATTGGATTTTTAGGGTCAAGTTATTTGTAAAAGTCCAAAACGAGATACGGTCCTCGTCGTACATCTACCCTCTAAGGTTTGCTTGTTCAGTACCTCAACCGGGGGTTCGACGAACGTTTTAGGAAAATTACCCTTGTAGTACTTCTTTACTGGGACGGAACCCGAATCTCTCCTCGTCTGGGGATATTTCCGGTTCCCGTCTGTAGGTTCGACATCGACAGGTGTCATATGTCTACCCTTCCATCTTCCGGAGAGTACTCTTTATCACTAACGATGGACGTTAGTTGACACAAAAGGTTGTAACCACCGCTGATATGTAAGGTAAGGTGTGCGAGCAGATCTCGGAACGGTGAAGGGGTAGTTCTCTACCTCAGATCCCTGTAGAGACCGTCAAGCCACCGATTCTGAGACACAAGGGTCACGTCCCCCGGTCCCAAGCTAAGGATCAGTCCCTCGATCTAGGGTGTTCGACGTTACTTCACAAGAGTACGACGTTGATTTCTAGGTCGTACGACCTTACTTCTGACTTCTAGGACACACGATGTCGATTCTGGTCTACGTCGGTTCCGATTAAATTTTTTTCTGTCTCCACCTCAGATTAGTGGGAGGAGAACTTAGACCCGTCCCGAGGGTTGGACGAGTCTTCCTTACCTTACCACGTCTTCACTAGACTCATTAACGACTTCCGGTCCAGTAGTTTCCAACCCCGACCCTTCCTTCCATCCGGGGGTGGAAACGACGACCTGTCAAACCAAAACCTCAGGACTCGACTGTAAATTCTTTGGGTTCCGAAGGTGTGACACCCCTTCGCGTCCAGTGTCCTCTCTTGCGCACGTCCAAGAGACTGGCTGGGGACGACTCTGGGAACGACTGTCAGTCTACACACCTGCGTCTGCGAACGTCCACTAGGATCAGAGATCGACGATTCAGTCGGGGTCGGAAACGCAAAAGGGTCGACTTAGAAGTCTATAACCCTTTGTCCAAGTCCAGACAAGGGAAAGGTTTAGGGGTTGGGTGTCTTAGACACGTATTTGTTTTTACCGGTAAAATTCCGGCGATTCACGACCTTATGAAACAATGTGTCGTCGTCATCTGTGACGGGAGTTTGGAAGACGGTCCCGGGTAAGAAAATTCTGAGAGTCGTTGTCCGGGAAGAAAGAGGTCTCTAGAATTCCTTTCTTTCACACACGTACCGTGTCAATTATTCCAAACAAAAAAGTACTCGGATCTAAGTGTCCGTAGTTTCTACAACGTGGATCTTTTCAAAGGTCCTGACAGTGTACATCCATTCTTTTTGACAAGAAAAGAAGGAAGATCCAAAAAAACGAATAGATTCTTAATTTGGTTGTATCGTGTCCTCTTTTTTTTAATTGAAGTATACATGTCCTCAGACCCGCTGAGTTTCTTCACTGGTTTTCGTCCGTCGAAAATCTGTTTCTTTATTATGTAAACACTTCTCAATTGTTCTGGTTCCCCAAACCCAAACCCTGTGATTTAATCACTACATTGTTCCCAACAAATATGTCAAAAGAGGTGGGATTCAAAGGACAGAGACTACTCTTCCGACAGAGAGAAGAAGGGACCTGTCCCTTTCATGGAAAATGTACCTTCGAAATAAGGGACGAAATTCCTCCTGCTTCTTCCCAGTCTCACAGGAACATGGTCGACAGAGAATTCATCTAAATTAAGTTTTATTAGTTATACGGTCGTACTGTGTGAGACGAAAGGGACTGTACGAACGGTTGGATTCCCTCAGTAACGGTCGTGGTGGTCGGTTCTCCCGTCTTGTTCCGTCACCTCCGAGAGATTGAACGGGAGTGTCGAGAAGACGACTCGTCCGTACCTAGTGTCACCGAGGACTTCTACTTTTACGGTTCACTTATGACCTCGTTGTAATTTAAGTGGGCCCCCCTACCTTAAAGGGTATTTCTCTCTCTCCTTGAGAAGTAAGTTAACCGTTCTCCAAAGGTATCAAAGATCGGGGACAATAAATAAATAACAGACGACGAACAGGTCTAGGAATATAAATTACAGATAATTAAACAAGTCAGGAGTACGGTCCCACCCTTCAGTAAACCGTTGGAGCAAAATTTCTACTCCTTTGACTCCGAGTTTCTGATTCGGTTCTCGTACACATAGATTAGTTACCACTACGAGTCTGAATTTGGAAGATCAAGGTTTAAGTCCAGAGGCCAATAACATGAGACCTTTCTTAGGGGCAAGACCTCGTTTTTTAATTTGTTGAATTTTTAACATAAACAAACTTCCAACAGTCCAATTTACGAACAATTTCCACACTACAAAGAGTGACAAAAGTCCGGTAAGGTTCCATGGTCCTAAGACGTCCAGTGAACATATTTCTTCAATCAAAAGACGAGACTCACAACCAAAACACACATATACTCCTCTTTAGTCACCATCAATCTTCATAAACGACGATAGGTACCAGACATATCAATTTGGATACTAAAAGGGTCATCAGTACATACCTACACTCTCAAGCTGGTGTTTCTTCCGACTCTCGACTTCGTGACTACGAAAGATTGATACCACGACGTCTTCTGAGAACTCTCAGGGAACCTATCGTTCCTCTAGTTTGGTCAATTAGGATTTTCTTTAGTCAGGACTTATGAGTAACCTTCCAGACTACGACTTCGACTTTAAAGTTATGAAACCGGTGGAGTACGTTTCTTGACTGATTGACCTTTTCTGGGACTACGACCCTTTCTAACTCCCGTTCTCCTCTTCCCCACTGTCTCTTACTTTACCAACCTACCGTAGTGGCTAAGTTACCTGTACTTAAACTCGTTTGAGACCCTCTATCACTTCCTGTCCCTTCGGACCGTACGACGTCAGGTACCCCAACGTTTCTCAGTCTGTACTGACTTGTCTACTAGTTGTCGTTGTACCACGTTTATGAGGGCGGTCCCAACTAATGTTCGGTGGTTCAACTGTAGTAACTGGTACCTCTACTCTTGACTACGAGTGGAAGACGAGAACACTCGGTCCTGATCGGTCGAGGTCGGTACCTACCTTGGTTACATTACTGTCCGAAAAAGATTGAAAAGGGTTTCGTTAGTTTGTGGAAGGTGAGTTTTTAAAGTTCAACAGTTTCTGTCTCTCGTTATGTTACAAAGACAAGGAGTTCAGTCGTCCTGTCCCAGATAAAGACTTCTGGAAAAGATATTTGCCCCCGGGAGGACCCACCACTCGTTGGGAGTCGAGGTCTATTGAGGAACATAGAAAGTGACCACCGGGTTGGGGTTACTACCGTACTGGTAGGATGGGTGTCATCCCAGTCGGTGCGTCCTGACCACAAGTACCCCAGGGGAACCGAAGGTGGAAGGACTCTGACACCTAATTTTTTTTTACTGTCCTTCTTACCCACGGGTCACAGGTAGTACTGAGAGACTTTCCACACCCTTACGGGTGAGGAGAGAGAAGTGGGACCTACAGACCATCGTACTCGAGGATAAGGATACCCTAAAACCTACCACACTCTACTCACCCCTGGTGGTCTCCCTCTAGATCTACCTCTATCTCTAGACTCTCCAGAGGACTACCTGTCCTCCGTCGACTGTCGTCCATTCGAGGGGTCCCATTCCTACCTGCGGACCCCCTTAAACAGGTGTAAGAGGTCCTCAGTCGCCGACCATGTCTCGTCCGTCTCCGTTAATTGGACTTACATCTTCAGAAATTAGACCGAGGACGGGAGAGAAAGGGTTAGAGGTGAGTGAAGATTCTGTTTGACTTAAGAGACGTTGGGGAACTTTGTGGGTCTGAAGAGCATGAACCATAAATAAGAGAAAGCTGTTTGGATGGTAGGGAGAGAGACAAAGTGGGTACATTGGAGACGACCCGTACCGTCTGGGTAGATCCGAAGTGGAAGGTTTCTCAGGAAAAGATCAGGACCGAAGAATGGAGTTGTGTGTGTGTACATGTGTGTACGTGTGTGCGTGCCTCGACGGTTCTGGTCCTTTCCGGAAAGTCGGAGAGTTGGGGGCAAAGGAGTAGACATCTTACTCCCCCACCTATTCGCGAATCCGCTAAGATCACAAGACCTCTTTAAGTACGGGGCTCGGACGTGGGTGTAACCCCGGTCCGCCGGTGTGTCGGAGGGGTAAGACAAGGTTCCTCTTTACGGAGTCGAGTCTTGTTAAATAAACGTCCGTGAATGTTGCGTCCGAACGGATACCACCGACGTTAAGGTACGACTGTGAAAGTTGTCTCGACCGAATTACCTCTTTTTACTGAGATAAAGGATTTGTTCTGTCTGAAACCATCCTCAACCCCACCCACCACTCCCTTGAGGATAAATATACAGTGCAAAGAGATTAACTCCTTAAATTCGTAGGAAAACCGGAACGAAAGGTAAAGGATGGGTAGTGTAATTATTTATAATAACTTTCCTGATCTTAGAAAACTCTTTTTGTTTAGTTTTACTGTGAAAACGTCAGGAAAGTCGATCTTTGTACCCTACTGGTCACACCCGTAGAGTACTTTAAGGTAGGTCAATTTTGGCTCCAATAATCCGTTAATTATGAATCAAAACCAAGACGAATGAGAGACCTTTACGATAAAAGGTTTTCGTATTTACACTGTCCTTTAAAGAAGTGAGGCAAATAGGGATTCATCAAATTTATAATAAAGTATTAACGTTTACCCGAAAAAGGAAGAACACGTCCGTCCGATACCGACCAGAAGAATAGACTTCACACCCACACTAGTATACAAATAAAGGTCCCACTGTCTCTTCTCTTTCGTTCAAGTACCTACCCTTCTTGAGAAAGATTTGAAGGTTTGTACGTACGTCCCTCCGTGGTACCGGTTCCGGTAGGACCTGTCCGAAGATCGAGATCCTCCAGTTCACGGGAAACTGTAAACTGCCCTCTTACTTCACTGTGAGTCTGTCCTCACACCCCACCTTACTCCAGGGGAGAATCCTGTCAACCTCTTAGACTTTACCTTTACGAATGTGTTCTGGTTCCGAAGAGGTACAAGAGAAAAAGAGGAAACGAAAGTGTTACAAAAGAGTCCTCACGGGGAAATGGCAGACGACCTTCTCACTATAAAGACACTTAGGCCAAGGAGTTGGAGTTTTAAGCTTCTTAAACGTTCGTCAGTAGAGTGCACCGGGACGGAGGTTCAAAGGAGCACTTGAGAGGGCAGTGTACAGATGTTCATACAGATTTTGTCGTCTAGACACACCACGTAACCTTTTATGACTCCGGTAACCTTAGCATAAAAAAGAATGGAAACTTACGTTTACGTGGGACTCTTTTTGTGAGTCCCTGAGGAGTATACATTCCCTCCCGAAACATTCTCTACATTCGACGCCCCTCGGTCCGTCTCTTGAAAGTCATCTCCGAAGATCTATTTAGAGAAAAATGAGAGTCAGACTAGTTCAGGACCGATTGACTAGATGCCTCCTCTTTGTTAAAGTGGGGTAACTATGGAGGAGGGTACCCATCAGGGTCTGATGGGGTCGGGGTGACGAAGACGACGGTTTACTTTATGTTAGGAAATACAAAAAGAGTAAACATGATCTTTAAGTGTGGTCTCTTCCATGAGACTGGTACTTTGAAAGGGACACCTTTTTTGTACGGGTGACCCCATACCGTCTTTTCCCGTCTAAATTAATAAGTCTCGTAGGTTCTCTGTCTACTAAATTTTATAGGTAGAAAAATTTACGTAAAGTTGTTTATAAAATTATACTGAACGTAGTTCTTAAGTGACGATACTCTAGTACACACGTATCTAGCCAATGAAAGATGTCCGTAATCCTTCCCTCTTATATCTCACCTAATTTCGGAGTTGAGGGACCATCTTTATATTTAGACTATAGACTTCTCACAACATGTTTAACAAGAGGTGTACGGGTAGTAAAAGTACAAGAGGGTTGGAAAACACAAAAACACCTTTGGTTTCGTGTGTCTCCTCTAAACTGGTCAGACTCCTATGTGTTTAAGAAATAGTGGGATCCGGTTCCGCTGTGAGGACCCAAGAGCGAAGAGTCCTCGAGGGATTCCACCACAAGGATCCTTCGTTCCCGGATCTTAGATCTTACGAGTCCCTACTGTCTACCACTGACCTTTACTTCTTCCTATTTCAGGTTCTCTAGAGTCGGACCCTACCCTACCTTTCGTGTGCCGGTCTGTCGTCAGACCCTTCCCTTCCATGTTCGTATCGTAGTGGTCTGCACCGAGACCCGTTTCGGGGGGAACCGTCTGGTCAGTCTCACACCGGAAGAAGCCCCGGGGTCAGAACACAATATATATATGGTCTACAAGAATCATGTAGGTTTACAGAAGGATCTTTGGTTCTTGAATCCTGTTTGAGAGGCTCTGTGGTCTCCCAGTTTCCCAACATCGTCGACTCAAAGGTCAGTCCCTTACACTAGGACCGACGGACCTTTCTGGTTTCTCGGAAGCATTGAAATCGAAAACAAAGGGACCGGTCGGAAGTACCTGTGACACCAACATTAGACAAGTTGTGAAATCTTTGGTAATTCTCGGTAACATCCGGACGGTCTTGGATAGGGATTCAAGAGTCCTCTTTATCATTTTTTACCATTTACTTACCTAACTGTTCAACTATTTTTATCCCGATTACTTCTCAGGTAGGTTAAAAGATGATTAAGAGGAAAGTAACTGTATTTTCGTTTGTGGACCTACTTGAGAAGGACCATGTGACGGAAGGTCATAGGCTACGTGAATGAATTTACAATGTCATAGACTATGCGCACGAACGATTCACCGAAGTCATCACCGGTTGAGAAACTCTGGGGCACTTGACTTCGGGTGGTCCGGGGAGGCAGGTACTCTAAGAGGTCCGTCCTTACGATCTCAGTCAACGGTAAAGGAAGAGGTCTCCTAGAAGGGGTGGGTTCCTAGTTTTGACGCAGAGAATGCAGAGGACGTACCCTCCGTCCAAGACATTAATGGTGATCATGGTCGAGCCTTCGGAGGTGTCGTAGACTACATGAATGTATTTACAATCACGTCCGATCGGTAGAACCATAATCATTCACAATAAAAGAGATGAACTCACTACTCCCTTGACTCTGAGTCACTTCAGTCTCAGGCTGGGGTCGTGTCACCACCACTAAAACTTAGGCTTCGGACACGAGCAAAGTAGTGTGAGCTCCAGTACCACGAACTACCTTCGGTTCTTTTAGGTGTTTACGGTAAAACCCTACAAAACCGTCTCTTTTCCTCCACGTATTTCCGGTAGTGGGATTGGGACTAAGTTCGTATCTTCAAAATTTAAAAATTAAATACATAAAACCTGTAAAAAGTGTCGTACACCCTAGAATCAAGGGACTGGTCCCTAGTTTGGGTGTGGGGGACGAGACCTTCGTGTCTCAGAATTGGTGACCTGGCTGTCCCTTCAGAGTTCGTATCGCCAAAGTCACAGTGAAATAAAATATATGACCTAAAGTACACGTTAAAGTAAACTTAGTTTTCAAGACCCGTATACTTACACGACTTCAAGTATTAAGAGGTCAAAAATCACATTGTAACGGTTCACTTATTCTCTAGGAATCTATTTCGAATCTATTCCGAGGACTCTCGGAATCTATTTAGTAAAAATATAAGTAAACTAGGACCTCACCAACCTTGAAACCCACTAGAAACGTCTGTAGTGATACCATTGAGCTCGGAGACAGTAAACACCCGTGACTCGGCCCCAAACACGACACCAACATTGTGACTTAGAGACACACTGGAACTCGTTCAGTGAAGGAGAGAGACTGGAGTCAAAAGAATAGACATTTTACTCCTGTAACTTGAACTAGTCGAAGGTCCTGACTACAACGTCCTTTTCTATAACATGCTCCGTGTCTCTTGCGAAGTCAGAAGGTTTTATTTCATGGGTACGAATGACTGACCACCGAACCGTCATTCCCAGGTCTAAATCCTTCCTTTTTATGTCCGATGAGTCAAGTTAAACTTAAAGTGTATATATTGTTCATAATAATACTAAAAAAAACATATTCATATAAGGTACGCTATAAACCCTATAGTATGAGTTTTTTCATAAACAACATATAAGCAAAAAAACAACAAATAAACAACATAGACGAAAAACCAGTCACTAACGTACCCCGACCTCTTCACAAATAGACTTACGGACCATAAAATAAACCGTTGAGAGGGAGTCTCCATGTAACAGGAGAGACAAGGAAATCGTTTTTTGACTTGGTTTACTTGTTGTTGTCTTTTTTGGACCAATTGTAAAACCATAATAATAGAACTACTTTAGAAGGAAAAAACTGCAAAGTTGAACACTGTAGTATCGTGGGTTTTATAAGTTACGTTTTCCATTTTTGTTATGATCAAGGTCGAAAAGACAATTAAAGTGTAAATAAACACAAATTTCTTGTGTTAAGACAGGAACATATAGTGTAAGACACAAACGGAATCCCTCTAAAAAAGAGGGGTCTAGACCACTAGCTTGTTTATCGAGAACAGACTTTATTCGGAGAGAAGAAGGGCGGAATTTGTGCCGGTTTTGGGTGTCACAGTAGCGTTCCTTAAGACAACCGACAGACTGAAAGGAAGTTTGGAATAATAAACACAAAATTATGTATGTGTGTGTGTTAGGTTTGAACGTGAAAAACGAAAAACCAGTCACTAACGTACACCGACCGCCAAACCGCTAACACTTTATCAGAACTTTATAGTCACTCCTTTCGCAAGGAGGACGTAAACACCGGGTTGAGAGACGCCCTTGAAGTCCAAAGAGAGACGGAGGACCCCATCCTTCTTCGTGGTTGAACCCCGCCGGGACCCGGTCCCTTCGTTTGTCCGACCGTTCTGACTCGAGAGACGTAAGTAAACATGTACACGAGGACTGTAAAAAAGCCTACAGGAAACGTTTGTAACCAGGACAACCCTTTAGCGAACGTAGGACCCATATCGGTCACTGTGTAGACCCGTGACGGTTCGTGTGTCTACCCCTCCCTCCCTCCCTCCCTGATCGACTCATGGGTCGCCCTTCTACCGGGAGGTAGGACTGGGAGATATAAAACCTGTAGAAACTTGTCTAAACTCTTTCTTCCACCACACACCTTCCTCTGTGACACGGACTCTTAGGTCTAAACGTAAAAGGAGGACCCAGACGGTCCCTGAGTGACGGTCTCACAGGTAGGCCAGTATCTCCACTTCACTTACACAATCAACGAGTCAACACAGGCTGAGAAACGTTGGGGTTCCTGATATCGGGTGGTCCGGGGAGACATACCTTAAGAGGTCCGTTTTTGTGACCTTATCCAACGGTACGGGGAAGAAGCCCCCTGGAAGGACCGGGCCCTTTACTTGAGACCAGAGGACGTAACGTCCGTCTAAGAAATGATAGACTCGGTGGGCCCTTCGGGAGACCAGTACCTCCCAACCAACTTAACTGGAGATTTTCTACAAGGTCAGAACAGGAAGAGTAAGTAAGTCACACGTTGTCAAACAGGAAGATTTGTGTCCAGACCTTTATCTTTTCAGACGTCGAACCCCTCTTGTCGTTCTCTACAATCTTATATTAAAAAAAAGGTAAACGTAAATAGGTCTCTCTGAAACCCGAAGGGACCACCGAGTCTACTATTCCTTAGACGGTCGTTACGACTTCTGACTCCAAGCTAGGGACCGACCCCTTCTAGGGGACCTCTTCCCTTACCGATGGGTGAGGTCATAAGAACGGACCTCTTAAGGTACCTGTCTCCTCGGACTACCCGATGTCAGGTACCTCAGCGTTTCTTGACCTCTGTTGACTCGTTGATTGTGACTGATTGATCTCTCTGACATTCTTTAGTTCCATTTGTAGTCTTGTGTCTCCGTATCAGTTGAAGTAAAATAAGATAGGTACGTCACTCACGGATCCACACGGCATGTGTTGTCTGAGACAACCCGTCTCTTCTTCGTCCGTCCCAGGGACGGGACCCTTCGAGTGTCAGGTTCCCCGGCTTCTCTGTTCCTTGGACCGTCAGGGGTGTTCGACACCGAAAACGTAACCACTTCCCTTCCCTCTCGGGACGCCCTCTTGGCTCCTTCTTCACCAAGCGAATGGAGACGAATAAAGAGAACACCTTCACTATACATCCCCCACCGCACCTGGTAACCCCGTCGTTTATCTCCTTGATATACGTTAGTTTTTATCTCCTCGCTCCTCCTTTATTTTCAAGATTAGATTGTCTTCGTGTCTCGTCGGGCTGTTCCTGGTTCCTACTACTCATTGAAAGGAACTACGAAAACTTCAACCTTAAAAAGAGGGTAATCTTGACTCGAGTCCCCTGGCCTTGGACTGAGGATCGAGTTCTCCACTACGAACGATCGACGGTTTCCGTTTCGTAAACCCCACGGACATAGGGACCCCTTCCCTGAGCCCCGAAGGGTACCCTCCTACCCCTCCGACGAGAGTCTCCAAAACACAAGGAGAATCCCGGTGGACCACACCGGTGACGACGTCTACCCCTGTCCGACCCGGGTCCTTCTGTAAGACAAGAGCCTGAGAGTTGACTCCACACTCTTAAGGGTATGGTTCCCATAGAAAACATACGTCCGACCTAGTCAGGTGTGTCTCTCCTGTCCGACGAGACCCTTATTGCTCGGTATGACGCCAGGATTGTCTCGAAGGTTTACGGGTACAGTACCTTGCTCGTACCCCAGACAGTCAAGTCAAGTAAAGTTAGCGAGTCAGTACAGACTGAGAAAGACTGGGGTACCTGACGTCGTGCGGTCCGGAGGGATAGTAATGGTTGAGGACCTCAAATGCGTTTGAGTACAGGTAACTCAGCCACTACGGTAGATTGGTAGAGTAGGAGACAGTAGGGGAAGAGGAGGACGGGAGTTAGAAAGGGTCGTAGTCCCAGAAAAGGTCTCAGTCAAGAATGGTAGTCCACCAGTTTCATAACCTCAAAGTCGAAGTCGTAGTCAGGAAGGTTACTTATAAGTCCCAACTAAAGGAAATCATACCTGACCAACTTAGAGGAACGACAGTTTCCCAGAGTGTTCTCAGAAGAGGTTAAGGTGTCAAGTTTTCGTAGTTAAGAAACCACGAGACGAAAGAGCTATCAGGTTAAGAGTATAGGTATGTACTGATGACCTTTTTGGTGTCGAAACTGATCTACCTGAAAACAACTGTTTTATTACAGAGACTGAAAATTATACGACAGATCCAACCAGTATCGAAAAGAAGGTTCCTCGTTCACAGAAAATTAAAGTACCGACGTCAGTGGTAGACGTCACTAAAACCTCGGGGGGTTTTTATTTCAGATAGTGACAAAGGGGTAGATAAAGGGTACTTCACTACCCTGGTCTACGGTACTAGAATCAAAAGACTTACAACTCAAAATTCGGTTGAAAAAGTGAGAGGAGACAGTGAAAGTAGTTCCGAGAAATCAAGAAGAAGCGAAAGACGGTAGTCCCACTACAGTAGACGTATAGACTCCAATAACTATAAAGAGGGCCGTTAGAACTAAGGTCCAACACGAAGTAGGTCGGGTCGTAAAGAGTACTACATGACACGTCTATTCAATTTATTAGTCCCACTGTTATATGTCGGAACTGACATACCCCAGACATTGACAGGGAACGAAGTTGGGGTATCTCGAGCGGTCAGTTTGGAGGTTGAGATAGGTGTTCGACTTGAGGAACTAGGTAGGTGGTAGGTGACCAAGGAGTGGACGTTGTGCACCGGGGCCGTGTAACAGTCGACAGTTGTCTATAAGTTCCCATACAGTTAATGTGGAGTTGATTTTTTTTTTTTTTTTCTGTCTTACTTCTACTTCAGCACGACTTAATCCCACTGAGGATTGGGTTCCTGACCATATAAATATTCTCTTTCCTCTCCCTCTAACTTGCGACTCTGTCTCTTTGTCTCTGTGTGTCTTCACCGTCTTTACTTGTGGGAAACTACCCTCTCCGACTTCACTGCGTCGACATTCCGAGGTCTTGGAGTCACTGACGGACGTTGGAGGTCCTTGATCCTTCCCCACCCTTCTTAAGATGTCAGTAGGACCCTTCTTATTTACTTACTTACTTATTTTTGTATAAGTTACCGACTGACTTATAACTTGCTCGAACTACCGACTCACCTCTTTTACATCTCTTACTAGTGTCCGGTCACGTCGCCTCCGAGAAACTCGACCTTGGAATCTTAGAGTCGACAAGGGAAGAGGTCCACTCAAGAACCCGTTTCACTACCCACATGATTGCTTCTTCCAGTCACATCCTTTGCAGTTCGATCGTGACTCCAAATGCACTTTATACTCCGCTCTCTCCAACCAACTCCTGTTTCGTACTCCCGTGCGTTGTCACAAACCTGAACTAGAATAGTCATTTCCCTTTGACGTGTCTAATATCGCATCCTTGAAATAAAGGTAGTCTCGAGTTCTTAGAGGAAGACCTTCGGAAAATTTCAAATAGAGCTTGTAACACTTGACGGGGATCAACAATAAATTCAGTAGGGATTTGCTAAGATACAAAAGCGACTCGTGAGAAACCGAAAGACTTAGACCCGCACAGGGGGTCTAAACGAAACGAAGACGGAGACACGTACGGTCCGGTACGACACTAATGAGAAACGACGGAAAACAAGGTGTGGTTCCGGAGATTTCAGGGGGTTCGATTCCCACTGCCTTCGGTCAGCGTTATCGGTATATGGAACCCACTTAAGGTACGTGTGAAATTCAGAGCGACTCGGGTTCACTGTTCTGATTGTCTCGTGGTACCTTTTGTTGTACCTTGAGTTGTCAGGAGTCCGGGGTTCAGTCTCTCGAGTAGACTTTTAGGAGGAGCTCCAGTCACCAACAAATTGGGTCTAGAGGGTAAGTTCCGTCAAGACCGTTCTTCACAGACACCAACCCACATTTTACGACTGGGTGAGGGGGTTTGCCGATGACACTTTAAATTAATAAATTTTTACAAACCGACGAGACACTCCGTCCGTCTTAGAAACAAGGGGACGGCCCCTAGCTTGGACACGGGGGACGTGACCTTTGTGTCCCAGTCTCTTAAGGGCTTAAATTGAAAATAAAAGGAAGAAGGACGGACATAGTCTACCTACCCTTTTACCTCTCTTAACGTCCTTCTTCTGAGTTTTCGTAGACCCCCAAACCTCTACTCCGTCCAGTCTAAACTTCCGAGTACACGAATCTGTGACAACTTAACACAAGGGTTTTTACTATACACCTTTCAAGAGTGAGGGTCATGGAATACCTTACACTAAAATAAACCCGTAATCTGTAACACCCACGTTACACAGTTCAGTTCCGTGTCAGCATGACGTAATCCCACCCGGGAATTGTGTCATACTGACCACACGAACATTTCATCACACTTCAGTTTGTCGGTTACGGTGCACTACTGTCTCCATCTCTGACCTCTCCACGCCGACGTTCGGTGCCTGGTGGCTCCTAATGCCGGGGCGGTCCACGGTCCTTCTCTGTTCTTTACTAGATGGGTCTCTCAGGTCTCCTAGGACCGGGACGACTGTGTAACCGGAATCTGAAAGTCGGAGATCTTGACGGTCTCTTCTTCGAAGATAACAGTTTCGGAGGGTCAGACACCGGGAGACAATATCGTCGGAGTCCATTGAGTGTGTCTGTGCATGACGACTTTCCCTGACCCTCAGAAAGATCGAATAGAAGGACAGGGTCCTCGACACGAGAATGGGCATCATTTATCTCCACTTGATGTAGAGGATCTCCCCGACGAGGCCACCAATTCTTAGACGGACATTGTGTCTCAAGTTAAGGACCCAGTCTTTCTAGGGGACCTTTTCCTTTACCATTAGGTAAGGTCATAAGAACGAACCCTTTAGGGTACCTGTCTTCTCGGACCGCCCGATGTCAGGTTTCCCAACGTTTTCTCAGCCTATGTTGAATCGCTGATTCGTTGTTATTATAGAGGACCGTCGTTCCAGGTCTTAGTAAGAAGACTTTATAGACATCGTGCAACGATCCACAGGGAACTCAGGAGTTATTACAGAACAAAATTTTGATCCAAAATTTAATGTCAATTTCGAAGTGTCTTGTTGTAACTCCCCTTAAGTTTTATACCTTTTATAAGTAGTGTAGGAAGTATTTTGAAGGGAAAAAGGTGCCGGGGACGGTCGCGAGAACGTAAGTGCATGTGCACATACACAAACGTCGGAGACAGGTGTGAGCGCGAACACTGACGGGAAGGGGTTGGTTATAACAACAATGTAGTAGAATATAACAGCCGGATTATAAGGTAGGCCAGCAATATGGTGTTGGTAAAGTGGTAAAGTGAAAAAAGTCAGTAATTAACGCTAATACTAAAAAGAAAAAGTGAGTCGATCTATTACACTGTTTCTTGTAGATCTATTACAATGTTTCTTGTAACACAAATTTTAAATAAAAGGTTAAAGTAACTCTTTATTGACTGTGTATATTCGAATTCCATACGTCGTGTCACAAAACTATTTGCACAGAACACTTTCCTACTGGCGTCATCCAAGTCGGTTGTAGGTCGAAGATAGATCTATGTTACTTTTCTTTATACAATGTTTAAAAATAAAACCCCCCTAATAAAGAAAACCTATTTAAAGATACTACCTAAATAACCGAGTTCCTCATGTTTATTACAATCTCTAAAACAATGTATAATAACATAACAAGAGATTTCCTTTGGTTTTATGTCACGGTCGTCTTTTATACATAGTTTAACACGAAATGATGTAAAAACAAAAGACTCCAACCTTTCTTTAAATAAAAGAGGTATAAAGGGAATACAATTAACTATAAACAGGTAATAAGATAACCCAGGACTAACATAATCGATAAATATACGTAATTTACTTCGGTGGACCCAACATAAGAATCTTTATTTATCGAAAGGAAAATAAGATTAACGTAAACAAAAATAACTTCTCTGTGAAAAAACTCCTCTTCAACACCAACATCTCAACTTAAAAAAGAAGGAAACCTTCAACACGAAAATAAACGATAAATACTTTATTTGTGAGGAGGTTTGAATACTAATTTATAAGATAAAATCCACAAAGGGACCACCAGGTCACTAATTTTAAGCGGACGCCTACGTCTCCTGTACCCAAAATAGGGACCAGACCCTTCTACAGGCGTGCGACACTCCGTTGGTTCGAGGACGCGGCGTCGATCATTTCGGGCATCCGGGACCTCGGACTTGAGATGTTGTTCTCTTCGGTAGTCTTACTCCCCGGGTTTGGGACATCGATCTCTCATCGGGGACGAACAGTATTGATCTCTTTCAGATACGGGTCGTTGTTTCTAGGTCGTGTCGGTTTTTATTTACTTATTTATACAAAAATTTAATTTTTTTAATAAATTAAAATGAAGGTAATAAAGATACCGAATTAAGTTATCAAGTGAAAAATTAGGTAAACCTCAAACAAAAAAGTATAGTATATATCACATTAGATTTAATAGAGGTTTGACATTGGATCAATGTATTTTATTAACTAATTTATTCTTAATTAATAGGGGTAACTACACAAGAACTATATGATTTATTAGGATACATGAAACAAGACAATATTTTTACGTGTAAGAAATGAAAAACTTATAACATGTAACTTTTAAAAATACATGCATAAATAAATAAATAAAAACCAGGACTGATCCTAGTTGGGTACGGGAGACGTCACCTTAGTGTCTCAGGATCGGTGACCTGGTAGTCTCATAAGGAACATTTTAAAATAATAACGACGAAACACTGAACCAAATTGAGGATCATATAGAGGAAGATACAGACTAATAAAAGGGTCATAAAATAAAACATACACACAAGAGTACGTAAATATAAAGGATACTAGAAATTAAACCACTCAAGATTTTCTTTCTTTCAATACTGGTTGGATCTATCATATAATTTTTCGTCTCTGTAATGAAACGGTTGTTTCCAGGTAGATCAGTTCCGATACCAAAAAGGTCACCAGTACATACCTACACTCTCAACCTGACACTTCTTCCGACTCGCGGCTTCTTAACTACGAAAACTTGACACCACAACCTCTTCTGAGAACTCTCAGGGAACCTGACGTTCCTCTAGGTCAGTCAGGTAAGATTACCTCTAGTCAGGACCCACAAGAAACCTTCCTTACTACGACTTCGACTTTGAGGTTATGAAACCGGTGGAGTACATTTCTCCACTGAGTAACCTTTTCTGAGACTACGACCCTCCCTAGTACCCGTCCTTCTCTTCCCCTGCTGGCTCCTACTCTACCGACCTACCGTAGTGACTGAGCTACCTGTACTCAAACTCACTTGAGACTCTCAACCACTACCTATCCCTCCGGACCACACGACACTAAGTACGCCAGCGTTCCTCAACCCTGTACTGACTCCCTAACTTGACTTTTCCTCCGGTAAACTATCAACCCAATCACAGGTGAATTCTATATGTTGATAATACCCCACTAGTGACTTAGACTTGAACTCAATAGGGAAGATCGACCACATCGACCCGTATTTCTTGACCCGAAATGTTACTCTGACTCGGACCCGTACTTGAGCCAGGATAGAGGACGATCGAACAGGTCCCATAACTTGGGGGGACTGGGAATGAGGGGGAATGGGTGTGCCTCTACTATTTTGAAATGAGTCTCCCCATAGTAATGATAATTGCTCCCTTCCCTACACTTTGTGTGTCGTGTTACGGGCGACGTTAAACCCGTGAATCAAAAGTAAAGGAAAAATAAAAGAGGGTCGGTGTTAGACATCAAAGTAACCTGGTAGAAGTCGAACGGGGGCTAAAAATACAAAGTATTTAGCCAAAGAAACGGGGAAATATGAAGGTGTTCACAAAGGACGACTGTACGTTTTTACTACAATATCTAATAACGGGAAAATAGAACGTGAGGCGGGATAGCACTTCGAGAATATAGTGACCCACCTACCGAGATAAGTCCAAGAATTCCTAAAAAGCCCATCTGTGTCCGAATGTCAAAGACTTTCGGTATCAACACAAGGAATTTCTCTACAATCTCAGAAAGTCAAGGAACTTGGTACACTTCCGAACGGAGATAGTTGTCAGATCTCGATGAGAACCAAAAGAGGAAGTTCCTAGAGTAAGAGTCCAGAGGCGGGAGACTTATCGAGTGGTTTCCTCGACTCAAGAAGGTGTTCTTCTAAGGTCCGACCTGAAGGTGGAGACATGAGGAATGGAGTAGGAATCGATCTTGGATTCGTAGGTCACGATCAAAGTCTGACCCTCAGAAAAAACTGGAGATTACTTACAAAGTGGAAACGTTGACGTGTGAAGATCCGTTTGTCGGGGAAGTCCTCGTCTCTTGTACACTCTACCTTCAGTGAGTTTTCGACAGAACTTTAAGTTAGTAGTTTTTCGATTCTAGTACCATTGGTCAGGATAGTGAAGTACATTTATCTACCCCTCTTTACCTTTGTCACTGTCTAAAATAAAAGAACCCGAGGTTTTAGTGTTGTCTGCCACTGACGTCGGTACTTTAAGTTTCTACGGACGGAGGAATCTTCTTTTCGATGCTGTGTGGATCTGTGGCATAATTTTTCGTCTCTGAAGTGAAACGGCTGTTCTCAGACATATCAGTTTCGATACTAAAAAGGTCATCAGTATATGTTTACACTCTCAACCTGGTATTTCTTTGTTTCGTAACTACAAAAGTTTGACCACGACCTATTCTGAGAACTCTCAGGGAACCTGTCGTTCTAGTTTGGTCACCTAGGATTTCCTTTAGTTAGGACTTATAAGTAACCTTCCCGACTACGATTTCGACTTTGAGGATATGAAATCGGAGGACTCCGGTTCTCAGTTGAGTAACCTTTTCTGGGACTACGACCCTTTCTAACTCCCGTCCTCCTCTTCCACCGTTGTCTCCTACTCTACCTGTACTTAAACTGGTTTGAGACCCTCTATCACTTCCTGTCCCTTCGGACCGAACGACGTCAAATACCCCAACGTTTCTCAACCTGTATTGAATCGCTGACTTGTTGTCAATGAACCCTGAACTCCAAAGAAAAAAATTTAGAAAAACACAACATAACCTCATATCGACTAACTGTTACAACACTGTCAAAGTCCACCTGTCGTTTTCCTGAGTAAGTATGTATATGTACATAGATAAGAGGGAGTTTGAGGAGAGAGTAGATCACCCTGAACGTAAGAGTAGAACGGACTTAGTTACGGGTCGACAAAGACAAGGTAAATAAATGTGGAGAGACAAAAGGTTCTTCTTAACTTCCCTTCCAATGAAATATGGTATCCTCTTTACGTCTTTACTAAACATTCTCCCTCCTCCCTCTTTCTTTTGTCCTTTTATCCCGAACTCTTTTTTCCCTCAACCCTTACTGTTTTGGTCTTCGTGTTTGCAGACACGCGAACATGAACTGGTGCCAATTGGAACTTGAAGGATCGTCAGTCTTCTGTCTCTCTTTATGAGACTCGTTCAATGAAATAGAGATTTAGAGCCAAAGTAACAACTATTTTACCATTATCTTTGTGGATGTAGTATCCTAAGAAGGCTCCCACTTTACTTTACTTCCCACACTTTGGGAGTTCATACAACACATTGTGAATCATCTCTGAGATGTTTACGATCAAAAATAAAAATGATACTAAAGAAGATCCCAAAGACGAAACTTCAGTCTTTAGCTGATGAAAGTCGTGACACCGACCGCGAAGTCCACGGAGTCAAGGTCTCTAGATAGGGAAAAGGTCACACTATCTCCGACTCTTTACTACTAGAGATCTTAGGGTCCCTACCCCCTTGGACCACTCGACGGTAGATATCCCAGAGTGTCTCAACCTGTACTGATCGTCGTCGTCGTCATTCGATGGTCCCCAAGGGACCACCGAGTCTACTATTTCATAGACGGACGTTAAGCTCTCTGGAGCCAAGATAGGGACCTAACCCTTCTAGGGCACCTCCTCCCGTATCGTTGGGTGAGGTCATAAGAACGGACCTCTTAGGGGTACCTGTCTCCTCGGACCGTCCGACCCCAGTGTTTCTCAGTCTGTGTTGACTCGCTGATTCGTGTCAAGTGTCATTTGATACTAACGAGTAAATAACCTCCTTGACCCTCTGGTTTAAACGATCGTTGTCCATGCTACGACCTTTTTAATTGGTAGAAGGAAACACATTCTAGGAATAAGGTTGGGTGAAGGGTTCTGCCTAACCGGAGGAGGCATCTTATCTTACGACCTCGAATTTCCTCGGGACTGCGGAGTAGGTTGTAGGAGAGAAAAGCCTCCCTCCCCCTCACGACTTAAAAGGTCGCAATGGGTCGATCTTAAACTACGAGTTTAAGGTCAAGAAAGAGAATTTTCTGGGTAAGTACTCTTCCTGATTACACCTTAACTTCAGTTCCCCTTTTTTTCCGTGACCAAATAAATATCAAATCCCTTCATTTTCAGTCGAACTCAAGCCTGGCAAGTAACAAAGTGACAACAATAAAGTCGGATCCTACCTTAACAGGTAAGTGGAAGAGGGGGGACGACCGGGCCCCTACAGTCTGGAGCCGACGACCCGTCCGCACGACGCCATGAAGTGCAGGAGACCTCTGCCACCGTACCACGTTAAAGAGAGACCACACCTCCTTACGTCTATAAATATCTCGACACGAACGGAGTCACAAAAATGGGAAATTGCTCTCGAAGTGAGTTCGTGCAGAAACCGGATATATTTCGAGTGACTCTCTCTCTCTCTCTCTCACGAAAGGAAGGTTCGCACGTGTACACGCGGGACCTTAGAGTCACCTTGTGACCCACTTAGACTCGCCGGGACAAACTACGAGATTCAGTGTCAGGGTCCAGTAGGGAGTCCTCTCGTCTCCTCAACCCGGGGGAGGACGGACAACGAACGCTCATTTTCGGGTGTGAGCACCCGCATTTTTCGTCAGTACTACCAATACTGCTTTACCGCGTCTCTCTCTTAGGTTGAGGGTCGGTCGCCGGGTAGGGAGAGTAGGTCCGGCTCTACGCGGGTTACCCACCGACCGTGAAGGTGTGTGCGGAAGTAGAATGGGAGGACAGTCGGGGCCCCTCGACCCACTACACTAGTCGAAGGGAACTAAGTTTTCCAGTGAACCTCTGCGCTGGGTCCAGTACCAGTATTCGGTTGGGTCCCAGGTCTGAGGTGCGGGTCGCGCACGAAAGGAGTCACGGTGGAGGACTACTTTTCCATTCGTTTCTTTTGTTTGAGCTGAGGTTCCTCTGTAGTCACTAAAGGTTCGTTCGGAGTGAAGGAGGTGGGGGGGGTCGCGCCGGTGAGCTCTTACTGAGACCACAGTGGAAAATACAATCCTTTGGTCTACGGTCCCTCTACTCCCGACTGTTGGAACCCCCACGCCACCACTACGTTGCGCTCTTAAAACTTAGTGAATAAAAACTCCAGCGCTCGTCGCCTCAAACAACTAGACCACTCAACATGAAGGAGAGAAGGGACAGGATAAAGGGAAAGACTCGGCCAGTGAGCCCTACGGGTAGAGGGACACGTAGACACACGTGAAGTCTAGACTTTGGGTTCAGCCACGGTGGTGGTCGACGTCTCCGTTCGGTGAGCGTCAGTAAAAACCTTTGGTTTTTACTGCCCAGGGTATTGACACTAATCTATTTCGAACATTAAACACAAACGACATCAGTCGCTGCACTATAAAACCCTGTTTGTCGGCGAGATACGATGTATATCGAACCTTAAACGCCGAAAACATATTGGGCGGTAACGTACTAGTTCCTCGATTTCCTCTCTCTCCCTCTCTCTTCCCTACTTCCCACTCTCCCGTCCTTCGGGGCGAGTCGTCTGTCCCCCTCGGAGTCCCTTCGGTCTCTCGAGTTTCCTGGACGTCATTTCTACGTCAACTGGACGGGAGTCCTCTTTGAGTCGGTCCGAGGACTTACCGGTTAGGTGGAAAGGATTGTCGGCCTCGGGACACTGAGGGTCATTCTCTAAGTTGGTACAGGGTCCGAATTCCTCCCTGGGATTTGCTTTGGGCCCGTACTAAATGTTTCGAGACCAGATTAAGTCGGACCGACTATCGATAAGAGGCTAGGTTGTGAAGTCAAGATTTTCTAGTCGAAGAAAGGAACAGGGGTCAGGAATCTTGTACAAGAACGGAAAGAAGACTTGGAGTCGACCTATTTCTGGAAGTAAGTACGTCAGTTGTAACTGGATTCCGAAAGTGCACGGTCCGGTCCTTCCCGTAACCCCTACATCTTCATCCAGTCGAACTTAGGGTCCGGAGGTGTGTTTCCGTGTCGACCAAGACGATACAGGAAGAAGAGACAGTTTAAACATGTCACTTCCACACAGAGTTACTTGTTTCTTTCGCAATGGGGGGTTATAAGTGAGTAGGGATTGAGATGTATCCTTTCTCTTTACAACTACGGTAACCCGTGGCTCAAATTGAGACGGAATTGTCGATAGGAGAGTGTTGTCCAAGTTTCTGTAACGACGAAGTACCTCCCTTTTGATTCCGGGTCTTCCTACTCACCTGAATAGATTTCTGTATCTCGGTCCACCACCGTCTAGTCACACCTTAAGTCCAGTCGGACTGAGGATCAGGTCTCGGGTAAGGAGATAAGGGGACTAAATTCTGTAGGTCCAATACTGATATCCAGTATGTACCTTCCCGAAAGGTCCACCACGTCGACCATTTCTCAGACGGACGGTTACGTCCCCTGTGTTCTCCACACACACCCAAACTGGGGACCCACGTTGGGGTACCTGACATCAACCGGTTCGAGGAGGTAGTCACCCTAAAGGGTCTGTTCTTAGGACCTCACCCAACGGTAAAGGAAGAGCTGGACCTTATCCTTTACCGTTGGGTAAAAGGACCTCTTAGGGTACCTGTCTCCTCGGACCGTCCCCGATGTCAGGTAACTCAGTGTCCCTCAACCTGTACCGACTCGTTCATGATCGACGGTATGTACCTTTGACAGGGTAAGTTAATTATAAAATTAGCCAAAACCCCCGGAGTTATATGTCGTCTATGTATAGTGCGGAGATTTCAGGAATGTAAACACCCTCCACCATTAGATATGTATCTTTCGGTACGATATTTACATCTTTTACGGTTCTTTTTGGGAGGTTTCCCTCGTCTGTCACCACCCTCTTGAACCATAGATCCCTTGGACTCTAGTGAAAGACGTCCCTTGTCCAAAGACTCAACTGAGAATACTCCTAAATCTCCCTCTACTCTGACTTTCTTCTCTTGTATTCTAGTAAAAGTAGACATCCCTCCCTTTCCGACCCGACCAATCCTTAACCCTTTTGTGGGAAGTCTCTTTACCCGAAGGGTTCACCGAGTCACTCATTTCTTAGACGGACGTTACGTCCTTTGTATCCTCTGTGTCTAAGCTAAGGACCCAACCCTTCTAGGGGACCCCCTCCTGTGTCGTTGGGTGGTGTAATAAGAACAGACCTTTTAGGGTACCTGTCTCCTTGGACCGTCCGATGTTAGGCATCCCAACTTTTCTCAGTCCGTTCTGACTTCGTTGACTCATGCGGGCATGTAACATCTCTTTCCTTGTCCACATTCGAGTCCGAATCTCCAGAGGTCGCGAACCGTACAAACCTCTTCCGACGACGATAGGTCGTACCGGTTCTTCCTAGTCTTGTCACTCGACCCTCCGAGGAAGTGCATTGACACACCTAGTCACCTTCGCGTGACCGGTCCCTGAGAGACCTTGCCAACCTAAAACTGCTGAAACGTGTAGAGTCCATAGAGAAGACCTAAATAGAGACCCGGTGTAGAGTGTCCAGAAAAGATCTCCTCTCACTCATTCAGTTTCAAGGACGAAAACCGAAATGGAAATGACTTAAAAGTTGAGCTAAGTTCGACACAGAGGTGCCATAATTTAGCGAATTATTTTACACTGTTTCTCAACAAACCCAATATAGTCCCTCTTGTAGACCTACAAACCCTTGTAGACGTATCGAACGGTTTTTTTTTTTTCTGTGTTTTTGAATCATAGGTTCACAAACCATAAGACCCTGTATTTCAGGTTTAGTGGTCGTATTGAAAATCTCGAAAAACGAACAAGTGAAAGTAAAAGGGACAAACAACGTACATACTGGTCGTTAAGGTGAACTTTACAATCTCTTGACCTACCAAGTAGAGAATGACAACATAGAACCCTCTCCTTTTTTATCCGGTAGAAGAAATTTTTTTTTTTTAAGGTCAAGTGGATAATTTAGACTTTTGATAAAAAATTCTGGGAAGACTCAAACTTCAGGATACGTACTCAACTCTCGTGTTGTTACCGGTCTTACGTCCGGAACGGAACGTCCTCCAGTGTAGAATATAGGTTCATTAGAGTTGTGTCACTAACCTCGATTAGTTGCATTCGTGTCCTCTGGTCACCCGTGTTTACTTTTACAATAACTGTCCCTCTTCCCTTTTCCGTCCCCTTTCTAGACCACTACCTCATTAAAAACGGATCGCAGAAACCCCCATTTATCCTCAAGAGATGTTCCTTTTCTCCGTCTTGTGTAGTGTCTCTCTCCTCTACCTGTCTCTTATCCGTACCTCTGTCGTCTATTGCTTCTTACAACTCCCTTTACATGTTACAAGTTACCGGAGACCTGTCCGTCCTCCCGGTACCACTCTCTATTCAAGTCTCTTCTTCTGAGCTCGTTATCTTACCTTCCAGGACGACAAATATTTCGGGAGTAGGACACCCAGTGTCCTTCGGGGTGTTGGAGTTTAGTAGGACAAGAATAAAGGACGTCGATTTGTATATGGTTGGATTCTGGGTGAGTGAGATGAGGGTCTTAATGGTGGGTCTTAATGGTTTTTTCACGTATTCTGGTGGTTTCTACAAGATGTTACAAGTTGTCGTGGTAATAAGTATTTTCGGGGTTTGGTCTTCGTTAGTTTACGGATGGCTACCTTCTTACCGATGTATCTACCGTTACAAGAGTATCGTGTCTTATGACCGGTCGTTACTTATTTACTTGTTTTATTGCTGTGAGCGGTCCGTGCCTACTTAGAGTGTCTGTAATGCCCCTTGTTTTCTTCGGTAAATATACATTAAAGTAAATATACTTCAGGTTCTTATCCTCTGAATTAACCATCACGGACGTCAGAGTTGTCGCTCGCGTATTCTCGGAAAACCCTCACAAGATATAGAAATGGACCCCCGTGAAATACACTCACATATACATACTTTTTAAGTTGTCCGAGATATACTCTAATCATATGAAATAACTTACAAAATTGAGTAAAATTTTTTTTTTTCCTTTTCTGTTTTGATTGTTTTTAAAATTTTTTGGTTTGTCTTAAAATCTTTGGACCAACAATATAAACGGTAATATTGGTTAGCAGACGGTTCTTCGGGGAAAGGGACACCAGTCGGGAGGACAATGGATCATTACACAAGGAGGAGTCCTCAAACAATCTCTGTTTCATGAGGAACCGTGTACTCTCGCTTTATCCGTCGGCGACTTATGTCTCCATCGTTTACTTCGCTTGTAAACCATTTAAAGTGGGTCTCGGAGAGTGGGAGTAGTAGAGAGCTCACTGCTTTACGGTAAACAATGGTCGTAGGAGAAATGATATATAAGTAGAGAATCGAACATGGTCAAAAGGACGTTGGACACTTCTACTTCAGTTCAGAGAAAATAGGATTTTTCGTCCATATTTTTGGTTTATTTCGTTTAACGGGAACCCGAAACGGAAGAAAGATCGAAAGAGTAGAGGAAGAAGGAGAGGATTCGGTTTGAAAGTTCTCGAAAAAGGATTAATTTTTTATTTATTTTTATTATTTTTCTATTTATTTTCATTATTTTAAATTTTAATTTTATTTAAAATTTTTCAATTTTATTTATAAAATTTTTAGGTGTGTTTTTTCCTTGAAAAAGGTTTGATTGAAAGAGTGAGAAAGTACGGTAAGTGGGTACGGTAAGTGAGAAGTTTAGTTACCTACGAAATGGGAGGTATAGAGATTTCAGAGCAGAATAGACCGGAGAGTCAACATGACCTGTAACCACTGTCGAAGACACTCGACGTTGAAAGAGAGGGAATTAAAAACAACTCTCGGTAGGGAGACCACTCAGCTGAAGCAATAACATAGGTGGAGCCACTCACGAACACTACCTTTCTTGTTGAACCTTTGATTTGGTCTAACTTCCTTTCCGGTCGACCTGGTAGAGGGTCCCGTGACTAGAAACGTCCGGTTTAAAGGACCCTTACTTAACCTTTGTACCTCGGTCAAATAAATCTTTGAGACATATTGTGAAATGTATCAACCGTTTTACATTTAACCCGGGAGAGAGTGGGTTCATGTTTTACAGAAACTCACCCTCAAATTTTTTTTTTTTTTTTCGGAACGGTCGTTAACGGAACAAGTCGACGTATAAAGACACAGTACGAACCCGTTCTCGACAGTCGACTCTGACTTTTGCTTCTCAGCTATACCACAAGTAATACAATCACTAAGTAAAGCGATAGATTTATATTTGTGAAATACTCAGGAGGGTTCTTCAGAAACTAAGTCTTTTAGTGTTTTCTGTTGACTTCCCTCCCGGTCTTGGTGTCTTTTTACTCTTAAAGAAAGAAAGTGAAAACAAAATAAAATTTCTTGTATGTGGTAGAAAACTGGTGCCCTCGTTTGCTAGTCTTTTTCGACAAAGACTTATATTGAACATAATTCTTTTTTATTAAAAGAGTAATAAGGGTAATTTATTTACGATTTATTTGAAAATTTCTTATAACAAACTTCCACAGTGTTCACTTCTAGGACGGTCAGGAGTGAGTAGTGGGGCACATCTACCTAATTTACACTCCTTTGAAACGTTACTCCCTTGTTAGCACGACTCTTGAACCCTCCTCCTTCAAGAGTCAAACTAAGTCAAATCTTCCTGTCGACACTAACTGTCTTCCCGACTCCTTTAAGTCCAAGTGTCTTTTATCCGAACTCTCGTCACAAGAATTGGAACTAGCGTGAAGCCTTAAGGGGCTCGTCTAACTTTTACCACTACCGGACCCAGGGTGACATGTCTAGGGTAAATGTCTAGGTCTACAATAACTAGGTCCCACACCTGACTCAACACCCTGGGAAAATGTTCGAGGAGTCGACTACTATTGGGCACCGGTCTACCTTCCAACGACAAAATCTTTTGTCAGGTCGACGACTCACTCAGTGAGTCAGAACAGCTGAGAGACACTGGGGTACCTGATATCGGGTGGTCCGAGGAGACAGGTACTTTAAGAGGTCCGTTCTTATGACCTCACCCATCGGTAAGGGAAGAGGTCCCCTAGAAGGTCTGGGTCCCTCGTCCGGAAAAGGGTCTCTTTCAGTTCTCGAGACCAAGAGTTTCACACAAGAGACCTGTTCGTCGTCATCGTGGACCCCTGAACAATCTTTACGTTCCAGAACCCAAGGTGGACTTGGATGACTAGTCTTTGAGACCCCAACCCCTCTGCCGTTAAACATGACTAGTCCGCGAGGTCCACTGAGACTACGTGGTTCAGGTCTTTGGTGACTGCTTCCCTTTCTGTCGGAACTCCCCCATGACCCCTTTCTCGCATTACCACTTGGTTCTCTGCTCCCGTCCAAGTGAAGTCTCGACTCGTCTCTGCGTTTTGGGGTTTGACCCTCCTGAAAGAGATTCCTCCCTGAAGTACAAGCTCCCCTCGTAGACTCCCTTTACTTTCTTTCTAGATCCTTCAGACCCGAACCCGTGTCTCACTACGGGCAGTACAGGAGAAGGGTCGGGACCTGGACGGCAACGGAGAGTCAGGGTGGAAGGAGTGTGTCACACCAAAAGAGGTGACTCACCGACTACCTCCTTCGGTGTGTAATCGCGGAGAGGCAAACACGTTCCCGAACCCCGAGGGTGTCTCCGGACTCCTTGTGTCGACCTCAGAGGGGAGCATCACCCTTCTCACCCTAGGACAAGGAGCAGTCGTCCCGCACGGAAGACGGGACAAGGGGTGGCTCGTGTCCGATCCCTCCCGAACACGAAGACCGGTCGAGAGCGAAGACGAAAGGAGAGACTGAGTACGGGTCGTGTCCCCGAAGTCTCTGTGAACAGGAAAGGGGCCTTCTCAGCCACGACCCCTTACTGACGGAAATACCCCTCGAGTCCCTTCCGACCGAGACGTCGTCTCGTCTATTCAGTGGACCGAATGAGTCAAAGTAAGGTCAGTTGTTTAATAAGAGTCGTACAGACGAGGTTCCGCCCGAGACCCGGTGGTAACCCCTTTGTCTCTCGTCTGTGTCTCGACCGGGAACCCTTCAAAAACAAGTCCACGTTTCCTAAATCACCCCCTCCTCCTTTAACGTACCTAGTTACAGAAGGCGGACTCTCGACGACCTTTATCCCACTACCAATTCCAAATGTAGGTGTTTTCCTGTACAAACTATCATCTTAACACTCGATGATTGTCAGTGCGGTACTGTCGTCCACATTTGATCCTGGGAGGACCCGTACGTCCTCCGTACAAGTGTGACACGACCCCGCCGTCGTAACCGACCATCGTCAGTCTAGAGTCGTTGAACCTCGATCTGGGGTGAACCGTACCACACCACCGAGGGGCCATACATGGTATGAGGGGGGTATGGTCGAGGGCTTAGTCGTAGTTGGGGTGTACCTCGTGGTGCAGTGGGGTAACTCCTGGGTCCGTACCGAGACGACGAGTCTATATTATCGGCCCGAAGACGAACCGGTGACAAGGACCGAGACGAACTACAAGACACGTTCCACCGTGTCCCATGTTTCGTAAAGTCTAGGAGTGGAGAGTAGAGGTATTTTACCATGAGACTAGCTTCTCTCCAAACCACTCAGACTTCCCTGGTAAATCTAAACAAAATCTACATGAAGGATTCCAGGTTTAAATTACGGACGTAAAGTAAAAAATTTTTAACATGAAGGACTATAATACCAGTACAAGGTATGTTATTCGAACGTGTATGTAAGAAAAGTTTACAGATACTGAAAACATTCAAAATGTTTGAGTGGAATACTGATTTAAAAAAGAAAGATTTAATTTTGTTTAAAAAACCTCATATCAACGAAATGTTACAACACTATCGAAAACGACACGTCACTTCACTTAGTCGATGTGCATATGTATATATAGGAGAAAAAACCTAAAGGAAGGGTAAATCCAGTGGTGCCTCGTAACTTATCTCAAGTAACACGAAATGCTATCTAAGAGTAATCAATGGATAAAATATGTACCATTACATATATGTAGTTAAGGTTAGTAGGGTAACGGAAGGGGAAAATGGGGAACCATAGGCATACCAATAAGAGATACAGACAAAGATGAGACAAACATTTATTCTATTAGATGTGATTAAAAAAGTCTAAGGTATGGATGCACGATTCTATATTATAAACAAAAAGGTAAAGACTGAAGTAAAGTTATGTGTTTATAAATGTCGCATAAAGTTAATGTGACATGGTAAATACTTCTACAAGATGACTTAAATCTGTAGTTGAAGGGGTGAGTCACAGGTGTGTATTATTACCTTTGACTACGTTTTACTAAGGACATCGAGGTCATTCGTAAAGAACTCACGACTGATACGAGACTCGTGACTTGATCCCCGATATTGTGTACGTCCGGAAAAATAGAATTCGGAATGTTATTGGAACGCTACATCTACCACGATCTGGGTAAAATGTCTACTTCACTCTGTTTAGGGGGTACAAAGTATCGAGTCTTTATCTGTCTGATAGAGATGGGGGTCTACTCCTCGTCGAATTCCGTTTCTGAATCCGGTTTCAGGGTCTCTCATTCCGACCCGAGCCCTTCTTTGGACCCCTGGGCCGTAGTCCTAGTTCCAATCCAAATCGTTCCAGTAGTGTCTTCCCGTCCAGTCTAGAACAGAGATAAATTTTAAAACTATAGGACGTAGCCTGTGTCTGACCGCTAAACTAAGAATGTACTATCATATGTACAAAGTTACGGTAAGAGGGTTTAGTAGGGTGGAAGAGGGAGAGGGAGACTCAGGTTTTCAGGCGATATGTATAGACACAGAAAAAACGACAGAACGTATGTCCCAGTAGTAACGGTAGAAAGATTTAAGGTATATATACACTATCATATGACATAACCACAAAAAGAAAGACCGAATGAAGTGAGACATATTAGTCGAGGTCAAAGTAGGTAGAGTAGTCTTGACTAAGTTTACATAAGAAAAATTACCGACTCATTATGAGGTAACATATATACATGGTGTCGAAAGAATAGGTAAGTAGACGACTACCTGTAGATCCAACAAAGGTACAGGACCGATAATATTTGTCACGACGCTACTTGTAACCCCATGTACACAGAGAAAGTGAAGACCAAAGGAGCCACACATACGGGTCGTCACCCTAACGACCCAGTATTCCATCAAGATAAACGTTAAAAAATTCCTTAGAGGTGTGACAAGAGGTATCACCGACATGATCAAACGTAAGGGTGGTTGTCACATCCTCCCAAGGGAAAAGAGGTGTGGGAGAGGTCGTAAATAACGAACGTCTAAAAACCTAACGTCGGTAAGACTGACCACACTTCACCATGGAGTAACACCAAAACTAAACGTAAAGAGATTATTACTCACTACAACTCGTAGAAAAGTACACAAACAATCGGTAGGTATACAGAAGAAACCTCTTTACAGATAAATCAAGAAACCGGGTAAAAAACTAACCCAGCAAATAAAAAGACCTTAACTCGACATATTCAACGAACATATAAAAACTCTAATCAACAAATAGTCAACGAAGTAAACGATAATAAAAGAGGGTGAGTCTTCCGACAGAAAAGTGAAACGAATATAAAAGGAAACAACACATCTTCGAAAATTAAAATTAACCCACCCAAGTACAAACCCTTGTGTACATGTGGACACCACCTAAGTACAGTTACATACCGTTTTGGTTATGTCATAACATTTCATTTTATTTCATTTTTATTTTTAAATTATTTCACTTTTTTTATTTTATTTTATTTTATTTTAAAACTATAAAAAAAGTAGTACTTAAACGAAAAAAAACGTAATTTAATGGAACTAAAAAATTTCCCTAAACCAATTTTGTAATAAAAATAGAAATAATGACTTAAAATCGTGGAGGGGGTTGGGATAATTTGAGACACGGACTCCAGTCACAGGTGAGTGGAATGGGAACCAGGGTTACAGTGTATGAGTGAGTGGTGGACGTAGGGGGGAGAGAGGTGGGTCCGGTCCCACCTAAACGTAATTATTTGGTACACCAGTCCAGGTCCGAAGGGGAGGACACGATCGGGAATAGTCCTGGGTCGAGGAACGGGTCTCGGACCAGACACGATGATCCGTGAGTTCCATACAACTTATTACTTGGGTTCCGTTCCAGAACCTGATAAAAATCACAGATGTCGGAAAGCCTCTTATTTTCGTGTGTACGGACACCAGAAACATTATACGACTATTTTCGAACATCTGGAATAAAAAGGAGTCATTTTGGGAAGAACTGGGTAACGAAAGAGAGAAAGAAAAAATTTTTATTAATATAAGTAAATAAAAATTAACTAACTACTAACAAATTGTTATAACTAAACTAAAGATAGTACGTAGTTGTACTTAATCGGTATCGACATGTTTTGATGGGAGGGGGAACTTAGAGGGAGGGTGGAGGGTGGGAAAAGGTGGGGAGATCCAACAATGTCTCGGAACCAAACTCAAGGGACACAGAATATCGTTAAACGAAAGAGAAAGATGTGGAGTTAGGTCGACCCTGGGAAACACAATTACCCACAGTGTTGATTCTACACAACTTGCAAATAATACATGGTCCGTGGTAAATTCTAGAAATATGAATGTAAGT
The DNA here is from genome assembly GCA_006410555.1 of Capra ibex. Taxonomy (NCBI): domain Eukaryota; kingdom Metazoa; phylum Chordata; class Mammalia; order Artiodactyla; family Bovidae; genus Capra; species Capra ibex. Next base: position 71,379,919 of record SJYO01046538.1, read on the forward strand.
AAGTCAGTCGGGAGTATTGTTCGGATAGTCCACCTCTAATGATGACTGAGGTGAAGTATTTACTCCTTTAGGCCCGTGTTTCTGTTATTCATTAGGGACGTTCCAGTACGTCGACCACTCACCGTCTCGACACTGAACTTGGGTCGGTCCGACCGACGTCTCGAGTGGGTGGTGGGCAAGGACCGAGACAGACGACGACCCCTCTCCACTCAAGAAGAACCTGGTGTCCCCTCTCAGGTCCTTTAACGGACTATTGTCAGACCTAACCCTACCCGAGTGTCCTGTGATTCGTACACCACCCCCCTTTAGATGTTCAAGGAGACACCGACTTAACACACAAGAGTTCCAAACAACTCCAGGATTGGGGGTCATAGAGTCTTAGACTGAAACGAACCTCTGTACCAGGAATTTCTCCACTACTCCAATTGTACTCCGGCAATCCAACTCAGGAGTAGGTCGCAGTGACCACAGGAATATTTCCTCCTTAAAGTCTGTGTCTGGCCATGTCTCCCTCCTGTTGTACTTCTGTGTCCCTTCTACCGGTAGGTGTTCGGTTCCTCTCTCCGGAGTCTTCTTTAGTCAAGACGACAACGGAACTAGAACCTGAACATCGAAGGTCTTGACACGCTTTTAGGTAAAGACAACAAATTCGACAGATCAGACACCGTCGAGTTCTTTTAATGATGTAGGAAATTTCGGATACAGATTCCACTCTGTGTTTCTGTGGTGGGTGATCGTGAACCCTTTGTGTTGACCCCGACTTGGAACGACCGTGTCCCGAACGAGACGTCGGAGAGAGTAAACTCGACGACAACGACGAGGAGGTTCCCCGTGTCCCTCCTCTCTCAGCATACACCAGTATAAAGATGGTAGACCAGAAAGACCTTCCTATAGGAGACGGGGAAAGATGAGAAGGGACAAGTTTCTGAGGGGAAGAGAATCGGACTTAACGACACGGTAACCAGTCGGACGGGGAGAAGGATTGTGGACGAAGTAGGTGTCGAAAGTCAATTTGGAGACTTTTGGGTCCCGAAGGGTCCACCGCGATCACCATTTCTTGGGCGGACGGTTACGTCTTCTGCGTCCAAGCCAGGGACCCTATCCTTCTATGAGACTTCATCCTTCACCGTTGGGTGAGGTCATAAGAACAGACAAAGACACCTGTCTCCTCGGACCGTCCGATATTAGGCACCCCAGGGTTTCTCAACCTGTTCTGACTCGCCGATTCGCATGTGTCTAGTGCATCCAGTTCGAGGACGAGATTTTGGAAGACACCGAGGGGTAAAGAACTTCCCTTTTGGGACAAGTGGTGTGTAGTCGTCAATTACCCTAGAAGACGTCATAGGGAAAGGCATGGGTACTGACCTTAAGTTCCCCTTGATGGAGATAAGGGACGACCAAGAAGGACGACGGGACGTAGAAACGAGTGAGACAGGGGAGACGGGTATTACGGGAAGAGAGGGAAACGTACAAGTTCAGGAGGACTAAAGGGTCCGTACCGAGTTTAAGATGGTGGAGGTGTTTCGGAAACGGAGAATGATCAGTCGGAGAGAGAGAATAGAATTGAGGGTGGTGTGACAGACAGTACCGAGGAGTCAGGAAACACGGAATGCAGTACTAATAAATAGGTGTACAAGGAGGATTGGGGAAGAGTGTAGACGTCTGTAGGTACCTTGAAAGACCTTTCCTCCGTCGTACCACCGAAGTCTTCCCTTTCCGTACACCTCGACCACTTGGACACATAAATGTGGAGAGGGTCGATGAACCATTGACGTCACCTCATCCCTGGGAATAGACACGTCGGACTTACCGGTCGAGTATCCTCAAATCCTCTATTAGTTCCTCGGTTCCCCGTTCAGTAGAGTAGAGAAACTCGGAATCAAAGGAGTGGCTAATTTATTCCTCCTTTCACTATTATTATTATTATTATGTTCGAATGTCTTGTTATGAACACTTCTCATTACCCATTTCTTCTTTAAAGAAAAATAAAAAATTTCTGAAAAAAACTACACGTGGTAAAAATTTCAGATTTAACTTAATCGATGTTATAACAAAGACAAAAAACAAACAAAAAAACCGGTGTTCAGTACACCTTAGAATCGAGGGTCTGGTCCCTAGTTTGGAGGTGGGGGACGTAACTTTCCACCAGAATTGGTGACCTGGCGGTCCTTGCAGGGTTCTTCTTCAAAGAAATATTCATAATAAACTCATAAGATGATAATTATCCTTTGCCTGTACAGAGAACAGTTCTTTCACTAAGTAAAGGACATTTCAGGAGTACGAGGCGATTTCCAAAATACACCGGTTATTATTCGCGTGCTACACGAGGCAATGAGACGATTCACGACAGCGTACAAGGGGGTAAATTAGGAGGGTTGTCGGAAACCTCCCTCCTCCACGTCTACAACAGGGGTACAGTGTCTTTTGGTCCCGAGGACTGAACGGACGGGACCTAGGCTCGGAGCCGGTCTTGACCTGACCTTCGTCCTCCTCACCCTTCGACTCCGTACTACCCAATTGACCTGCCACGGAGGTCGACCCCTCACTCTACCTAAAGGTCCTAAACAACCCTGGCGATAAGGGGTCGACCCGACCTGTGTTAGAGCCTAGAACCGGAAACACCCGGACCGACCACTGACACTGCTAGACCTTAAAGCCCCGGACTCGACCGTCCCCAGAGGGGCTCGGTCCTCACCCCATCGAGACTGCTCATCTATTAATCCTGCGAAGAAAGTCGACTTCTATTTCAGGTCTCGAAGGGAGGTCGGTAATAGGACGGTTGGGATTATCTCGGTCTAACTACCTACATCGCGCCTCCCTTAAACCTTGTAAGAACACGTGTGATATAGTGTGAGTTATTGGCGGGCACGTGTTACACCCTGAAAATATTCGGTAATGTTTTAGGTAAAACTTTGTAGAGACCCACGCTGTCGGTCGACGTTTCGTAGACTTCATAGGGACTGTAAACCCGAAACCACCTTGAACACTCCTCGTTCTTGAGGTCTCTTTAGAGCGCGTGTGAGTTCGGTTCTCTCGTGCTAGCATTCCTTTTGTGCACGACCGCAATGTCGGGGGACATGTAGAATATGACATAAAGCCGTTCGCGTGATTAGGAAGAACAATCTGTTCTTGTCTTTGGGGGGTTTACGAAAGGTATACAGGGTAACAGAAGGACCGGGAAATTAAGATAGCGTTTTCGGGGGTTGAATCGTTGGAAGTATAATTACGATTTGTGTAATGTAGTCAAGATTGTAACTATACAAATTATGCTTATGTTAATTTCAACGAAGTTGTATTAGGACCATTCTATTTGTCACAACGATAATAATATTTGTAGGGACGTTCCAGGGAACATTTTATAATAGTTATGAGTATCTTCGTTGGGGGTGGGGGTGGGGTTGGGACTATGGGCCTGATTTGTTACGGTGACGGAGGGATGATTATTGTTTATACAGGTCACTAAATTTGTAACCACGTAGGTTACATTTGTGGTAATATCGATTGCATTTTGTCAATGAGTCGGTTCGTTTAGGTGGTCGTTCAATGACTTCTCTTTCTTGTCAAAGGAGTCGTTCTTACGTAATGTCGGACGGCCACTGTAAACGTTATCTAATGAATTCGGGTATTTCTTTACTTTTAACGTCCGGGTACAACTCGGTCTTTACTACTTTAGCCTCTCGTGCTCGATTCACGTCACACCGTGTCTCGCCGAAGACGGGTCCCAGACGTCCGGACCACACCGAACCTTACGTTAGCGAAACTCAGAGACGCATCTGTGTCGGAGTCCATGCAGCACAGGAAAGACAGAACGAAGGTCAGGCACCAGAGGTGTGCGTCTCCGTGCTTCGACTCCTGACCGGAAACGTCACCCATTCACGAGTGTTCCCGACGTCGACCGACTTGCACTCGTGCACCCACGGAGAGAGGGGTGGTCACGACCGTATCCTCCCAGTCGCGCTACCAAAGACGGAGTGTGACTCCTTGAAAAGAAAGAAAGTCCAATGCGTCTTCCGGTCCCAAAATCCCTCCTCTGGATCTCTGAAAAAGTCTCAGTTTCACCCTGATATTTACGTAAGTAGACTAAAAATAGAATGGACCTCGGAGATTTTATTTGTCTACCTGCGGGTCTGCTGTTCTGCACCGACACAAGTGTTGTTCGAGAACAAGTAAGAACGGACGAAGGAGGAAAGTTAGGTCAAGGTACTGAATAACTGAGGACTGTAGAAACGTAAAGGATAAAGACCTTTGAAGAACCCACATAAAGGTTACTAAGACCTACACACGAGAGAGTGAGCGAGAACAAAATTAGACAGTTCGGGTGAGGACGATTTATTGGGTTGAGTCATTCCAAACAGATGGTCCTGAAGACTCCCCACTAAGGTTTTTCTTCGTCGAGTTTTGAGGTTGAGAGTGGACTTGTGTCTCCCACAAGATACGACGTGACACTCGGCCCCGAGGACTGAAGGGTAAGACGAGTCCCCGAGGGATCCTTTCAAAGTTTACAGGGGTTTTGACATTTCTAGGTGACACTAAGTCTCTTTCCTTTTCCTTTAACGGGTTGATAAAGAAGGGGTTTATAAAGTTAGTTTTAATCGATGGTAAGGGATCACCGAGTCTACCATTTCGTAGGCGGACGTTGCATCCTCTGGACTCAAGTTAGGGACCCATCCCTTCTAGGGGACCTCTTTCCTTACCGTTGGGTGAGGTCATAAGACCGGAGTTCTTAAGGTACCTGTCTCCTCGGACCGCCCGATGTCAGACACCCCAGCGTTTCTTAGTCTGTGCTGACTCACTGTGCAAGGGAATTTATTAAAAGTACTTTTTTACATCGATTCGAAAAGATGACTACTGTCTTGAATAGTCTTGAATAGTTAATAGTTCCTTAAGAGTAGAGGAACCACACTGCCACCCTTGTTCGTAGACATAGACAGGAAGTTTTTGTGGCGATCGAACTCACAAGTGGACCGTGAATCTCAGTCGAGTCCTAAAGATTAGAGTCCTGACAACCCTAAGCTCCGACCTAGTGAGAAAACGACACCCCCACCAAGACACGAAACACCCTACAAATCGACGTAGGAATTGGAGACGAATAATCTACGGTCCCCGAAGGGGTCACCACGACCACGAGTTCTTAAGTGGACGGTTTCGTCCTCTACGTCCCCCACTCGAAAGTCAGGGATCCAGTCCCTCTAGGGGACTCCTGTACCGTTGGGTGAGGCCATAAGAAAGGATCTTTTAGAATACCTGTCTCCTCGGACTCCTCCAATGTCAACCACCTCAGAATTTCTCAACCTGTGTTGACTCGTTGTCGTGTGTGTGTGTGTGTGTGTGTGTGTGTGTGTGTAATCCAGGGTCATCGTGGAAGGCAGGCGGTACTAACATTGGTGGTTTTTACAGTACAGAACTGTACCAGTTTACAGGGACTCCTTCGTTTTAGAGAGAGAGAGAAAGAAAGAGAGAGAGAGAAGAGAGAGTGTGTGTGTATGTGTGTGAGTAACTCCTGGTAGTTCAGTCGACCCACTTAGTTTTGTAGACTACTTACTTCCGGTTGAGTCTACGTTTAAGAACAAGGGAATGACTGACACACCAGGAGGATCCGTTCCCTGAATGAAGTAGGCTCGGAGTCACAGGGGTAAAAAAAAAAAAATCACAGGGGTAAAAACATAGTACCCTAGTTACTATAGGGTCTTGGTCCCCACACCCTTTGGTGGATCCGGAATAGATACATTTAGGTACTGTAGTTTAGGAATCGCTGACACAAGAGTAAATACAGGATTTGTAGAGTAAACGCAGATGAGGAACTTACTCAGGTGTCTCCGGGTCTCGTGCCTGTCCCACAAGAATGACGGGGTCTCAGACCGCTCTACCTCTCGACCTTAAGGTAAGGTCGATTTGTAGTATAATAATTGGGCCCGTTGAGAAAGGATCATTTTGGGGTTGAGTACATTTATGATCATATCAAAAGTTAAACATCAGTCTAATCTACGGTCCTCACAAACCAAGATAAAATGAAAAATTCACTTTGGAAATGTCACTTAAACTTTCGTTCGATAAAAGACGGAGAGACCTCTTCACATTCAAAACCTTTCGTTCGAGAGGACCTTACAAAATCGACGTTAGTCTTACCTTTTTTTTTTTTTTTTTTTTTGTTCGTCCAATTCAGTGTACTATCTTAAAGACCTGGGTCTAAGTAGTTGAGTAAATCCTTCACGAGATACCTTGTTTTATACGTGCCTTTCTTCCAAAACACAGTAAGATTTTCGATAAAATACAGGAACCTTTTCGTCCACCCACAAATATAATCATGAGAAAACTCACAAGACAAAATTCGTAGTTTGTGAACGTTTACGACATAGAGGTCTCAGTGGGGTCCTTTTCTTTAGAAGACAACCCCTCCCCTCGTATTAAGAGTTGAAGGACGTAGGAGTACAGACACGACATACCTTAGGTACGGTAATGACACTAAGAACCGTGGAGATCGTTTCTGGGGTGTCGGTGACTCGTGGAGGGTCACCTGGGACCCGTAGGTTCTTCCTCTTCCTTTTAAAGAGTGGGGTTCCCCGGGTGTCGGGTCGTCCCTGTCTCGATCACCCTCCTGTCTCGGATGAGAAGGAGAAAGGACACTGTTCCTTAATCCAGAGTCCCCCGATGAACCTTACCTCTTCATCAAGAGTAAGGACTTGGAGGACCTATCGACTCGAGACTCGAGATGACTCTCGAGTCAGTGGTTCCGTGTCTCCAAGGATAGTGTCCCCTTGGACCCTTGTCTGGGGGATATACGAACTATGGTACAAACATTTACCAACAACAAGTCAACGAGTCAGTATAGGTTGAGAAACGTTGGGGTGCCTGACGTCGTACGGTCCGGAGGGACGGGTAGTGGTTGAGGACCTCAAATGGGTTTGAGTACAGGTAACTCAGTCACTACGGTAGGTTAGTAGAATAGGAGACAGTGGGAGAAGAGGAGGACGGGTGTTAGAAAGGGTCGTAGTCCCAGAAAAGGGCACTCAACCGAGAAGACGCGAATCGGTGATCGTCGGTGATCGGAGGACCTTTAGAGACGGACCTCCGGGTCGTCCGAACGACCGGAGGTAGTCCTTCGGCGGAGACTGGGGGTCATCCCTACCTCCGAGAAGGTGAAGGCCAGTGTGACCCGAAGACGAAGGACGTAGACGGTCGAACAGGACACCAAGTAGACAAACGAGTACAGAGGACCCACCCTTCGCTCCACCCCCCACAACCACCACGACACAGACTAAATAAAGACGGAGAGACTCCGAACTGGCTCCTCCACAAGGCACTTGAGAAGACTCCATTTCGTAGTAGTGAATAATCCTGGGGTTTTTCTTGGCGGAGACTTGAAAGGAACCTTGGATTATGCTTTGGTCATCTGGTTCCCCCAGTCGTCCGTCACCCGGAACCCCTCCCGACAGTGCGAACAGTCACACATGTCCGGGCACATACTCGAATTCCGTCAAACACTTTCATTTCAACAGTACACACTTGTGACTGTTGAGGGTCGACGGACAAACACTGTTCCTCCGTGTGTTTTATACCGACCGTAGAAAAGGAGGTAGGGTGAAGAAAGGTTTACGGAGACCCCATATGTCCGGGTGTCCTCTTCTGAACGGTTCCTCCGTCTCCCGGGTCCCGTCCTGTCCCGACGAGACTAAAGTGTAAGTAATGACGAATTGGTGGAGGCGTGAAAAGAATCCTGGACTATGTCTTGTTCATCTACTTCCCCGAGTCGTCCGGAGCCACGATTAATCCTCCTGGTAGTGGACCGGAACTGTCCACCGACTCTTTCCGATACTATTGTTGTTCTTCCCCCTAGAGGTCCACTTTTGTGTGTCGAAACTCGGTTCTTCTTATCGGACGGGAACGGGGTACCGTCCTTTCTCTCACAACTACCTAAACGATTCTAAGGGTTGTCTTGACCAACCTTAAACTGTCATTTACTCTCCTTACTCGGACGTAAAGGACGGTCGATACGACCTGGGTATCAGTCTTGGGTGATCCACTCTCTTCTCCAGAAAGTTTGGTCCGGAACCGTCTTGTGGGTCTCTTTAATAAACCTCTCTGAGTCACTAAGGTGACTTCTTGAATTGCGGTTGGTCCCTCAGTCCTCAGTCAGAAACGTTTCGTTTTAAGACATCCCTCTGTCGAAAGGTCCCAAACGAACGGGATTCGTGGTACGGGGACAGTCGTTAACGGTCCTCTCACGGTGGATAAACAGTGTTAAGAATCTATGTCCATACCTCTTTCTCCCTGAAGGGTCCACCACGATCACCATTTCTTGGGGGGGCGGGGGACTTTTATGTCCTCTACATTCTCTGAGGTCAAGGTAGGGGCCCAGTCCTTCTAGGGGACCTCCTCCCGTACCGTTGGGAGAGGTCATAAGAACGGACCTCTTCGGGGTCCTGTCTCCTCGGGCTCCCCGATGTCAGGTACCTCAGTGGTTCACGGTCTGTACGACTCGGTGAGTTGTTGTCACTCGAACATTCCCCGTCTCCGTCCTACACTTGGTCCTTTAGACGGGGTCGTAGGTGCGTCCCTCCGTGACGTGGTACGAAGGAGGAAAGGTGTCATCTGTACATACGTAGTACGTAATATGTAAACTTTTTACTCCCCTGAAAGGACGACCAGGTCACCAATTCTTAGACGGACGGTCACGTCCCCTACGTCTAAGCTAGGAACCAGGTCCTTCTAGGGTGTACGGTTCCTCGTCGATTCGGACACACGGTGTCGACGACTCGGACATTCGGATGTCGGTGTTGTTCGGTTCTACGGTGTTACTATTCGGGGCCGTGGTGTCGATCCTTCATCGGGGACGAGCGGCGTTGACCTTTTTCGGGAGCACGTCGTCGTTTCTGAGTCGTGTCGGTTTTTATTTTATTTTTTGCCCCGTATCTATAAAAGAAGATATAAGGAGGAGTCAATCCCTACCTACTTTTTCAGAATCGGTCCAGCCGAGTCCACAAATCTTAACTGTCTCCAACACACCCTTAAAAGGAAGAAACAACATGTCTCAACTAACTGGGAAGAGACACCTACAGTAGTAACAATGTAGACCTCAGATGTGAGGAAGACACAATCCCAGTAATAATAGTTTAAAACTTTGAACCTTCAAACGATTAGACGAATGTCTAGTGAGATTTATGATCCGGTCAATAGTCATCATATGGATTCTAAACAAAAGAGGTTAATAAAACTTTTAATAGGTCATGTTTCTTCACTATAGTACGTCGTAAGTAGAAAGAGACAGACTAAATAAAGTGACTCGTATTATAAGAGATCCAGATAGGTACCACGACGTTTACCGTATTAAAGTAAGAAAAAGCACTGACTCATCATAAGGTATAATATATCTATAGGGTGAAGAAAAAATAGGTAAGTAGACAGCTATCCGTGACTCCAACGAAGATATAGTACTTATAATATTATGACGACGATACTTGTGACACCACGTACAATCGTTACGACTCGTAAAAAGTACACGGACAATCGGTAGACGTACGAAAGATATTTTTATGACTTAATAGTACAACATGTGAACTTTATGATATAATATTTAGTCTATATGAAGTTATTTTCTCGTTATACGTATTTTTTAGGTGATGTGCGATTATTTGTCAAGGAGACACAAAAGCTTTGGAAACCTTACAGTGTAAAAAGAAGTCAGTACCGCGAAGGACGGCCAGCGGGTACACGACACCCATACCACAGCCACGATACCGGCACTGGACACATTTTGGTGGTGCAGAGACCGAGACGTCGGGCCACAGACACTACTCGGACGTCTCCTCGTCCGCCTGTACCCAGACCCCCCGAATCCTCCTCCCCCGGGTGTCCCGAGGAGACACGGACAGACAGACGTGGGTAGATGAGTGTTAAGTGAAGACTTTCACTGTCGACGACGAAGTGGAACCAGAGGGTGTAGGGTGCGTTCAAGAAGGAAACGCGGTAAAGAGGACCTTTACATACGACTTCCTCTAAGACCCTTTGGATCGAGGTGCACCGGGCTCAACCGTCTCGTTTCACTTCACGTAGTAACGTGAGAAGACTCTCAAAAGGCTGTCGGTATAACCGCTGACGACAAAACCTTACTCCACTGCGTCTTCGTTTATCAGTCTTTAGATGGACAACTCGTACTGTAGACTCGTTCCCACCACCTACCCATTCAAATTCTATCGAGGAAGTCACTCCTACCAAACTACATAAAGGGGTCCCGAAGTAAGGACTCCCCCGAATGGGACTCCCACCCCGGCAGCGGGAACCTTAGGTAACCGATCTTACGGGAATAGAGACGTTACACGATCTTACTTGCAGTGGTTACGGATCACTTTCGTCCTAAAAAATTCAGAGACACAACCCAGGAGCCAACTCGTGGTTCATGGAGGTCTAGAATTTAGGTCCACGGTAGGTACTCCCTGTACGCTACTCCCGAGTTCCCTTGCCTTCCAAGTTACGTACGGAGATCTAACACTCCGACCATGAACTAAAAGAGACCACATCTTTCCGATACTGTTCTAGGGGAACGGACGACAATCTTGTCGTACTCTTTGGTTGGCGCTAGGGAGGGTGATTCACAGGTGAAGTCTTCGTCCAGAGGAACAAAGAGGAGAAGACAACGAGAGATGAGGAGTGGGGGTAGTGACAGAGTAGGTAGGGAGGAGGACAACGAAAGAGTGGGAGAGAAAGGTGGGGCACGGAGGGGGCGGGGAAGGGTAAAGCGAAAGTACACTGAGACGCGTAGGTATGTCTCCAAGAAAGGTGTGGTTGTGAAAGGGAGGTACGAGGTGTGTACACGGTAGTCCGGTCGACGGTCGCCTCTCTGTCCTTACTTCGGCTCTTTCTCTCGGTCCAGACGGTCGGGTGACCTCTCTCTCTCTTTGGCAGAGTCCTGAACAGACATAGAGAGACAGTAAAATCGGTCTCGTTCTGAACGGATAATCTCTTCTATTGAAAATAGAATCTTCGACTTATTTAATCAATGTGTGTGTGTCATGATTAGAATGTTTGGTTTTGTTTTTGTCTCGAAGTTGTAGAAATAGCATGCCGATCCTTTTTGACAGGAGGGTAAACCTGAATAGAGGGAGGGAGAGAAAAAAGACGGATGACCCAAATCGACTGCAAGAGGACCTTCACTCTTACCGGGAAACAACTGGTACTCGGTCCTTCGTCCAGTAAGACCTCTCGATCACCGGTCCCACTACCGAAGTCAGGGGTCAGGGGAAGTAGACCGTGAACGGTATCTTGACTCGTAACGTTTAAAACTAACCTTACGTGAACTTAGACATCGTCTGTGCCCCGATCACTCCAGCCGGAACGACGGACCGATCGTCCACTCTTAGCCACCAACCCTTACTTTGCACTACTGTATATTCCTTCCGGACCGTGTAATGAACCGGGTCTCCTCCCGAAGTCTTTACGATCAAAGGAAAGGGAATTTAACCCCTGTATTACTCCTTAGTGTTGAATACCTTAGAAACTCAACCCTCCGTGACGGTTGCTTCCGCCTTTCGGTGGAGATCACCACACTGGGGCCCTCGACGTCCTCTTCCGCGCCGAACTGGGAGGTGACTACCCTTGAGTCAGGGAGTGAGGGTAACGTGTACCCTGATAGTAACGACCTTCCATAAAAAGACAGAAGGGGTCGGGTGGTGGTTTAGAATGATCAAAAGATCTGGGTGTACCTTCTTAAACCAAAACAAACAGGAGTTCCATCGGGACGACTTTAGGAGAAGTACACTAAAAAAAACAACAGGGACAAGGTCTCCGCTGTCGGGGTCATGAGACCCAACAGAATTTACTGAACTAAAGAACTGGGAAGTGAAAGAACCACAGACTTTCTTTCATAGTCCGTATCTGTCTCGACATACAGACTGAGACTGATTCAGTGCAGAGACGGAGACAAGGAGTCAAAAAGGTAGACAGGTCACCAGGATAAGTACTCTATTCGGTTCCCGACTCGGTTTACGACCCAGGTATTCTACAGTCTTTAGTAGCGAAAGGACTCGTACGAGAAGGTCTGTACCTACTACCCGGTGTAGTGAGATTTTCAGACTGAACCTTCACTTTGACCGACTGAGGTCTTTCGACTGTAATCTAGGTCGTAACCTGTGGTAAACAGAAACGGTAAAAGTTCTACAATGAGGTCACTGTTCGTGAACTCCGTCGTAACCAAACACCGTAGCATGTTGTGGGAGAAGGTCGGTGGTCGACCCACCCCTCGTGTACACTAGAAACTTAATCAAACATATTTAATTTTGAAGAAAAAAGTCAATCTAACTTAAGACAAGTGGAGTCTTGTATTATACGATTGTGTCAAACATGGATGATAAGGGAGGAAGGAAGGACTTCGTCGACCCCAGCCCACCCCTCTAGTGACCACAAACATACCGTTGGTCCTGACGTATATTCGACGATCCAGTACGAGAAGAGGACCCTTCCACTTCCCACCAACTAAGATAGTTGAGTTCCATCGCAATAAGTGAGTCTACACAGACTGAGTAACGGTAGGAACCTGACACCGGACGGTCGGAGGAGACAGGTACCTTAAAACGTCCATTCTTATGACCCCACTTAACGCTACGGGAAGAGGTCCCTTAGAAGGACTGGGTCCCTAATTTGGGCACAGAGGACGCAACGTCCGTCTAAGAAATGGTAAACTTGGTGGTCCCTTCGGGGATAGTTAAGTTTGTCTGTTCAAGGTCTGAACTTTTATGTCAGTCGTCCGTCATCTTTTTTAGTGGTGGTGTTTACTTCTTTATTGACGATTTCCGTTGAACTAATAGGAAAAGGTTCGAGAGAAAAGTATAAGTAAACTCAGGAATACGAAAAAAAAACAACAACAAACAAACAAACTCGTGACACTGACAAACGGTCCACCATCGTCCATGGTTCCCAAATTCGTTCTTTTCTAGTGTCTTTTTGAATCGTAACTCCTACAAGATAGTTATTGAAGTGACAAAGACATCGACCTCTTTTTCACAGTCTCTAAGTAGACGTCGAGGACTCATGACACCAGAGAACCCCTTACGGTCAAACGACCTTTTTCACTCCTGGAAGAGTAGGCCCTCTATGAATTAACAGACTCTGTGACCCCTTCGGTCCTAGTAACAACCCACCAGTAATAAGACAAAGGACGTTTGTTCGAAATTGTGAAATGGCAATAGAAAGCAACCTATAACTCTCTCAACCATCCACAAAATAAATGAGAAAACAAATGAAAACATCTATTGCGACGTTACTTATGAGGATTGTGAACCAAAGACGTGGTTATCCCTATCAACGAATCCATTTGAGGATGTCACCCTAATCACCAGCTTTAATACCTATTGAACTGGTAAAGTTAGAGTTTCTTTCCGTTATGGTTTCTTACAAACTTGATGACATGTTAAAGTGCGTAGAGTGTACGATCTCTTCATTACGAGTTTTAAGAGGTTCGGTCCGAAGTCGTCATACACTTGGTGTTTGAAGGTCTACAAGTTCGACCTAAATTTTTTCCGTCTCCTCGGTCTCTAGTTCAACGGTTATAAACACCCTAGTAACTTTTTCGCTCTCTCAAGGTCTTTATGTAGATGAAGGTGAAATAACTAATGCGGTTTCGGAAATTGACACACCTAGTGTTGTTTGACACCTTTTAAGACTTTCTCTACCCTTGTCTGGTGGAATAGACGGAGGACTCTTTAGACATACGTTCAGTTCTTCGTTGTCAATCTTGACCTGTACCTTGTTGTCTGACCAAGATTTATCCCTTTCCTCATGTAGTTCCGAGATGTAACAGTGGGACGAATAAATTGAATATACATCTCATGTAATGTACTTTACGACCGACCTACTTCGTGTTCGACCTTAGATCTAACGGTCCTCTTTATAGTTATTGGAGTCTATACGTCTACTGTGGTAGGAATACCCCGACTTTCGTTTCTTCTTGATTTCTCGGAGAACTACTTTCACTTTCTCCTCGCACTTTTTCAAGTGAATTTCGAGTTGTAAGTCTTTTGATTCTAGTACCGTAGGTCGGGGTAGTGAAATACCAATTAGCAACCCCTTTGTTACTTTTATCACTGTCTGAAATAAAAAAACCCGAGGTTCTAGTGACGTCTACCACTGGAGTCGGTACTTTAATTTTCTGCGAACGAGGAATCTTCTTTCGATACTGGTTGGATCTGTCGTATAATTTTTCGTCTCTGTAATGAACCGGTTCTTTCCAGGCAGATCAGTTCCGATACCAAAAAGATCATCAGTACATACCTACACTCTCAACCTGGTATTTCTTTTGACTCGTAACTTCTTGACTACGAAAACTTGACACCATAACCTCTTCTGAGAACTCTCAGGGAACCTGTCGTTCCTCTAGTTTGGTCAGGTAGGATTTCCTTGAGTCAGGACTTATAAGTAACCTTCCTGACTACGATTTCGACTTTGAGGTTATGAAACTGGTAGACTACACTTCTTGGTTGATTAACCTCTTCTGAGACTACGACCCTTTCAAACTTCCGTCCTCCTCTTCCCCTACTGTCTCCTACTCTACCAACCTACCGTAGTGGTTGAGCTACCTGTACTCAATCTCGTTCGAGGACCTCAACCACCACCTGTCCCTTCGGACCACACGACGTCAAGTAGCCCAACGTTTCTCAGCCTGTTCTGACTCACTGACTTGACTTGACTTGACTGTCGGAATATAAATAATGAGATAACGAAGGAGTTTCCTAACATGGGTTAATATCTAATATAGTGAGGACCGAAATCTACACTAGACAAGTGGAGAGGGAAAAGGGATCGACTGAAAATCGTGTTTAATAATTTTTTCCAATGGTTCACCAGATAAATGATCCGTACAAACAGAAGGTTTATTTGACAGTAGTTACTTATTCGTTTAAACTTTTGTCCCGTACGGTAGTAGAGGATGGGGTATCACGAAACACCTTACGACTCCAGGACCGACGTCCGCTACCACACGACTAGATAGACCACGATCGAACACTGTCGACTACACACGCAGAGAAAGGTTGAAACGTGAGTCACTACGTTAACGTATATTAACCATCGAATTCAGTCGGTACGATCTTTATAAATGTGGGACCTTTAACCGTTTGTAAAGTTATAAAAAAAAAAGAGAACTCTCGACGACTAACTGCCATTGGCTACATATAAAAACCAAAACATTAACAGGAATCCCAAGATCCTTAAGTAAAAACTACAGCCTATCTAACACTTCCCACGTTGAACTTTTCCTTATTCTTTTAACACTCCCCCTTCTTTACGAAACACTTGTGTCCGACCACGTCTCCTTGTCGATGTCTGAACCCTCACTCTGTCTGGAACAAAGTTTATAACCAAGGTATTTTGACGATCAAAACTGGAAGCTCCGTTCAATGGTTTTAAGAGATTTAGAGTCAAAGAAATGGACTTTTACCCCTTTAAGTATTGATGGAGTCTCCGACGAACCTCTTTAATTTATTATATAACTACGTTCATTATGTTTTTCATATGGTTACTGTTTAGATTCGACAAAGAAGACATACACGAAAGATTGGGAGTTTCACTGTCACAGAAGGTGGTCCCTAGGGACGATAGTATATGGTGGGTCAAGTTCCCAGTAGGAAGAGTTTACGAATGGACCGTTTCAGTATGAAGACATGGTTTTAGAAAGGTGACGAGGTTTCTACCTCACGTTCGGTGGATCGGAGGTATTGACTCACGGACAGAGGGGAAGAACAGAGTAGAGAACCTTGTGAAGATGAGGTGTTAAATACAAACCTACGTCTGTCCTTTAGAGTATATGTAAGTACGGATACTCGGAAAAACCACATCAAACTTGATTTAATATTAAGGTTTTTGGGTCATAAACACCCTAAGTCAATTTGGTTACGAAGTTTTTTTAATTATCGAAATTCACAAATATAATTTTTCTTCTGGTTGGTATTCACGATACTCACCAGACTCTAAAAAGGGATGAACGTACGATTGTTTAATCGAAAGTACCAGAGTACTCATGAACGACCATGTTCTGCGTTGTGAGGACTCAGTCTCTGTCTCCTGAGATATCTGTCGATATCGTCGTCGGTCTTATAGTCATAAACACTACTAGGGGACTCGGGGTCAAGGGTGTCCCACTATTTTTTGTTTTCCCGGTCTATTGAGGACTTGTACGTCACTCAATGTAATATCCTCTTCTTTGGGTTCGAATCCTTTGAACCTAGAAAATATTACCTATCATCGGATACGATGATAGTCTCTGTCTGCAATGTAAATAGTATAACTTGTCATTTATGTGGACAGAAAACGAAACCGTCCTCTGTGATATAAGAGGTGTTGACAAATGGTATTTTTGTAGGAGTTTTCCTACCAGGTCTGGTCCTGTCAATCACGAAGACAAACATTTTATACATCTTTGTACTCTATAGGTACCTCTTAACGGAAAATTATTCTAGATTTGATTAATACATTTAAGGGTAAAAATTCTTTACCTTTTTTCTTGTACAAATTAGGTTTTATGGGACTTTTTTCCTTTATTATTTTCAGTCTTATCTTCATTTATTTTATCATAGTCTGATTTTTATCGTTTTTGATTTAATTTTCGAACAAGAAACTTTTTTAATCATTTTAATTATTTGAAGTCGGAGTTTACTTCTCTCTTTACTAGTCTAACCGTTATTTTCGGACAGACATGTCTACAATACTTATAAGTTCACGACTTTTCAATACGATATTTTTTAAAATACCTTTATTTAAACTATGGAGTCTGTTTCACCTGTTTACTTATTATGTGAGATAGTGGAAAAACGGAAAGGTACGACACGTATCCCAAGAACTACGTTCTTATGACCTTACGAAATTGTAAGGGAAGAGGTCGTCTAGTGTAAAACAGTCTTGAGAACCGACACTGGGCAGTAGAACCCACCTGGACGTGTCGTACCGAGAAACGAAGTGACTCAATCTGTTCTGGGAAAGGGTACTGGTCCGACACTAGGTACCCCTCATACATGTCTCCTACTCTACCAACCTACCGTAGTGGTTGAATTACCTGTACTCAAACCCCTTTGAGGTCCTCTATCACTTCCTGTCCCTTCGACCCGTTAGACATCAGGTATCCCAACGTCTCTTTGCCTGTACTGACCCACTGACTTGTTGTCGTTGTAGTGAAAAAGTCACAACGACACTGTTTAACGATTTTGCATTACCGAATTTTACGTCTCTAAATAATAGAGTCTCAAAACCTCCATTCTTCTGACTTTACTCAGTGTAATCCGATTCAAGTTCCATCTCTATTCTTTCGGAAGGAGTCACTAGTTACGTTTCTTTATCTCCTTTTGTTATCTTACCCTTTCTGATCTCTAGAGAAGTTCTTTTAATCTCTATGGTTCCCTTGTAAAGTACGTTTCTACCCGAGTTATTTCCTGTCTTTCTTCGTCTTCTATAATTCTTCTCCACCGTTCTTTTGTGTCTTGACATGTTTTTTCTAGAAGTACTGGGTCTATCAGTGCTACCACACCAGTGAGTGGATCTCCGTCTGTAGGACCTTACACTTCAGTTCACTCGGAATCCTTCGTAGTGATGTTTGTTTCGATCACCTCCCCTACCTTAAGGTCAACTCGATAAAGTTTAGGATTTTCTACTACGACACTTTCACGACGTGAGTTATACGGTCGTTTAAATCTTTTGAGTCGTCACCGGCGTCCTATCCTTTTCCAGTCAAAAGTAAGGTTAAGGTTTCTTTCCGTTACGGTTTCTTACGAGTTTGATGGCGTGCTAACATGAGTAGAGTGTACGATCGTTTCATTACGAGTTTTAAAAGGTTCGGTCCGAAGTCGTTATACACTTGAAGGTCTACAAGTTTGACCAAAATCTGTTCCGTCTCCTTGGTCTCTAGTGTAACGGTTGTAGGTTACCTAGTAACTTTTTCGTTCTCTCAAGGTCTCTTTGTAGATAAAGACGAAATAACTGATACGGTTTCGGAAACTGACACACCAAGTGTTTTTTGACACCTTTTAAGACTTCCTCTACCCTTATGGTCTGGTGGACTGGACGAAGAACTCTTTAGACATACGTCCAGTCCTTCGGTGTCAATCTTGACCTGTACCTTGTTGTCTGACCAAGGTTTATCCTTTTCCTCATGTAGTTCCGACATATAACAGTGGGACGAATAAATTGAATGTACGTCTCATGTGGTACTCTTTACGACCCGACCTTCTTCGTGTTCGACCTTAGTTCTAACGACCTTCTTCATAGTTATTGGAGTCTATACGTCTACTGTGGTGGGAATACCGTCTTTCACTTTTTCTTGATTTATCGGAGAACTACTTTCACTTTCTTCTCTCACTTTTTCAACAGAATTTCGAGTTGTAAGGCTTTTGATTCTAGTACTGTAGGCGAAGGTAGTGAAGTACCGATTATCAACCCCTTTGTTACCTTTGTCACTGTCTGAAATAAAACCCCCCGAGGTTTTAGTGACGTCTACCACTGGAGTCGGTGCTTTAATTTTGTGCGAACGGGGAACCTTCTTTTCAATTCTGGTTGGGTCTGTCGTATAACTTTTCGTCTCTGTAATGAAACGACTGTTTCTAGGTAGATCAGTTTCGATACCAAAAGGGTCATCAGTGTACACCTACACTCTCAACCTGATATTTCTTTCGACTTACGATTTCTTAACTACGAAAACTTGACACCACAACCTCTTCTGAGAACTCTCACGGGACCTTACGTTCCTCCAGTTTGGTCAGTTAGTATTTCCTTTAGTCAGAACTTATAAGTAACCTTCCTGACTACGACTTTGACTTTGAGGTTATGAAACCGGTGGATTGCACTTCTTGACTGAGTGACCTTTTCTGGGACTACGACCCTTTCTGACTTCCGTCCTCCTCTTCCCTTGTTGTCTCCTACTCTACCAACCTACCGTAGTGACTGAACTACCTGTACTCAAACACATTCGAGGCCCTCAACCACTACCTGTCCCTTCGGACCGTACGACGTCAGGTACCCCAGCGTTTTCTCAACCCGTTCTGATTCACTGACTTGACTTGACTTCGCCTTTTTTCGTAACTCAGAATCCAACTCGTGCTTACCGAACCGGAAAGGACTTATCTTGTCTCTCTTGTATTTATGATTTGTCCTCGTTGACGTAATAACCCTATCAAAGATGAGAGTTTCCTCATTTACAAGTTACAGGTTCACCAAAACAAAACGGAAAAAAAAAAAAAAAANTACGACAGATCAGAACAGTATCGAAAGGAAGGTTCCTCACTCACAGACAATTAAAGTACTGACGTCAGTGACATTTATCGCTAAAATCCCTAGTGTTTTTATTTTAGACAGTGACGAAGATGAAAAAGGAGAAGACAAACGGTACTTGACTACCCTGGTCTACGGTACTAGAACCAAAAAACTTACAACTCAAAATTCGGACGAAAAAGTGAAATAAGAAAGTGGGGACAGAGAATATGTGTAGATCTACACATATTCTCTGTCGAAGAGGAGGACGGGGGTTAGGGAGGGTCGTAGTCTCAGAAAAGGTTGCCCAGTTGGGAAACGTACTCCACCGGTTTCATGACCTCAAAGTCGAAATCGTAGTAAGGAAGGTTTCTTTAGGGTCCCGACTAGAGGAAGTCTTACCTGACCAACCTAGAGAATGGGAAGAAAATAAATTTCTCTAACCTTTCGGTTAATCTTAGTGAGTATCCGAAACTTTCTTTTCTCACTTCGTCCCCAGTAAAGAGCCGAAGACCGACAGAGATGACAATCCTTTCAAAATAAAAGAACACCACCCAACGTCACAGAGAAGAGGTCCCAAACGCATAACTGTCTATCACCACCACCATGACCGAAGACCCAGACCGAAGACCACGGTCGGACGTCGAACCCGTCGACGAGAGGACAAGGGACCTCACCACCACCGAGGGTGGGTTCTAGAGGGGTCGTGGTCACCGTGGGAGTCTTCATGGTCGAAGAGACCACTAGTCAAAATATAATGGATCGAATCTCGGACGTGGAAGTCGGTAATGTTGATCAACCATTCGTGTGTTAGACGGTACACGAGTCAGTGCAGACTGAGAAACGGTGGGGTACCTGACCTCGGGTGGTTCGAGGAGACAGGTACCCTAAGAGGTCCGTTCTTCTGACCTCACCGAACTGTAAAGGAGGAGGTCCCCTAGAAGGGTTGGGTCCCTAGCTTGGGTACAGAGGACGTAGAGGGCGTGACCGTCCGCTTAAGAAATGGTGACTCGGTGGACTCTTCGGGGATTCGTGTGTCAACAAGTATAATTTAGGATAAGACGAATTTGATGGATGTTACTAAAGACTAAGATTTGGTCAACGATAGATAAAGTAGTTAGCTTTAGGTGGTAAAATTTCTGAAGAGAAACCTTGAGTTTCGGTAATTGAACAGTTGTAGAGGATGCATTTGTATTTGTCTTTCTTAACATCCTTCAGGTCTCGGAGCACACTATCGGGTCTAGGGTTTGATTGAATAAAGGGACCCTGGAAGGAAATACTGAACACTTTACCACCAAATCAGTGATTCAACACAGGCTGAGAACACTGGAGTGCCTGGTATCGGAAGGTCCGGGGAGACAGGGACCCTAGGAGGTCCGTTCTCATGACCTCACCCAACGGTAAAGGAAGAGGCCACGTACTATGACTTTTCACTTTCACTTCAGTGAGTCAGCACAGGTTGGGAAACGTTGGGGTACCTGACATCGGATGGTCCGAGGAGACAGGTACCCTAAAGGTTCCGTTTTCGTGACCTCACCCCACGGTAACGGAAGAGGATGAGGGGGGACATGTTACAGTGTTTGGAGATAGGTATCAAGAAGTCCATGAGACAGATAGTTTAGATTAAGAAACTTAGATAAATACTGAAGGTGACATAGGAGCATTTCTTATACTAAATCCATTATGTACTTACCAGATCACCAAAAGGGATGAAAGAAGTTAAATTCATACGGAAACCGTTACTCCTCAAGTACTAGACTCGGTTTCAGTCGAGGACCAGATTCAAAACGATTAACATATCTCGAAGAGGTAGAAACCGCCGTCTCTTATATTAGTTAGACTAAAGTCATAACTTGTAGACCACTACAGGTACACATCTCAGAAGAGAACACAACAACCTTCTATCACAAACAAGTTCACATACCAAAAATTTATGTATAGTCCTGACCCCCACCCCCCTACGAAACCGTACTAAGTTCGTATAATGTAAATAACACGTGAAATAATCTAGTCCAGTCCTTCGTTGTCTAGTACCGTAGACCAGGGTACTGAAGTATCGTTTGTCAACCTCTTTGTTACCTTTGTCACTGTCTGAAATAAAACCCCCCGAGGTTTTAGTGACGTCTACCACTGACGTCGACACTTTAATTTTCTACGACTGAGGAACCTTCCTTTCAATACTAGTTGGACTTTTCTTTCACTTTCACTTCAACCAGTCAGTACAGGTTGAGAAACACTGGGGTACCTGACATCGGATGGTCCACAGAGACAGGCACCCTAAAAGGTCCGTTCTCATGACCTCACCCAACGGTAAAGGAAGAGGACTGGGTCCCTAGCTTGGACCCAGAGGACGTAACATCCGTCTGTGAAATGGGAGGCTCGGTGATCCCTTCGATGGTTGGATCTGTGACATAATTTTTCGTCTCTGTAATGAAACGGTTGTTTCCAGACAAATCAGTTCCGATACCAAGAAGGTCATCAGTACATACTTACACTCTCAACCTGACATTTCTTTCGGCTCACGTCTTCTTAACTACGAAAACTTGACACCACAACCTCTTCTGAGAACTCTCAGGGAACTTGACGTTCCTCTAGATTTGTCAGTTAGGATTCCCTCTAGTCAGGACCGACAAGTAACCTTCCCGAAAATAACTTCGACTTTGAGGTCATGAAACCCGTGGACTACTCTTCTTGACTGAGTAAACTTTTCTGGTACTACGACCCTTCCTGACTCCCGTTCTCCTCTTCCCCTACTGTCTCTTACTCTACCAACCTACCGTAGTGGCTGAGTTACCTGTACTCAAACGTATTTGAGGCCCTCAACCACTACCTGTCCCTTCGGACCGTACGACATCAAATACCCCAACGTTTCTCATCCTGTACTGACTCGTTGACTTGACTTGACTTCTAACCAAATTATTAGTTTTTGGTTGTTTACCGTAAATCGTATTTTTATTATAGATATAAGAGTTATCTACGTCTTTTTTAAACTATTGTTTAAGTTGTGAGTAAATACTGACATTTTGGAGAGTCGTTTAATCTTGATCTTCTATTCAAAAAATCAGACTGTTACTGGTACATATCTTGGGATTGTGTAGTATTACTTAACACTTTCTAATCTACGAAAGGGAGAATTCCGATAAACATTCCGGAGGGGTCTGTCGGTAAAACGAAAAAACGTAAAGAAAAGATACCCCTACCAGAACTAGGGACAGAGGACATGTTACAGTACTTGGAGTAAGGTATCAAGTAGTCCGTGAGATAGATAGTCTAGAACCGGGAATTTAGATAAAGAGTGAAGGTGATATATCAGTATTCTCTAAACTAACTCCAGTATGGACTTACCAGATCACCAAAAGGGATGAAAGAAGTTAAACTCAGACTTAAACCATTATTCCTCAAGTACTAGACTCGGTGTCAGTCGAGGACCAGAACAAAAACAACTGACATATCTCGAAGAGGTAGAAACTGACGTTCTTATATTAGTTAGACTAAAGTCACAACTGGTAGACCACTACAGGTACACATCTTAGAAGAGAACACAATAGCCTTCTCCCACAAACGATACTGGTCACGTAAAAGAACCGTTTTGAGATAATCAGAAACGGGACGAAGTAAGGCGTAAGGTTCCGGTTTAAAAGGACAATGAGGTCCACAATGAACTGAAGGATGAAAACGTAGGGTCAGGGGATATTACTTTTTATCGACACTGTTCTTCTCTGCACTTTTCGTTTCCTCTTTTCCTTTCTAATATTCGTAGACTTACGTCTCAAGGTTTCTTATCGTTCTTCTCTATTATTTCGGAAGAAGTCGCTAGTTACGTTTCTTTATCTCTTTTACCCTTTGTCTTACCCTTTCTGATCTCTAGAGAAGTTCTTTTAATCTCTATGGTTCCCTTGTAAAGTACGTTTCTACCCGAGCTATTTCCTGTCTTTACCATACCTGGATTGTCTTTGTCTTCTATAATTCTTCTCCACCGTTCTTATGTGCCTTCTGGATATGTTTTTTCTAAAAGTACTGGGTCTATTAGTACTACTACACTAGTGATTAGATCTCGGTCTGTAGTACCTTACACTTCAGTTCACCCGGAATCTTTCGTAGTGATGCTTGTTTCGATCACCTCCACTACCTTAAGGTCCCTCGACAAAGTTTAGGACTTTCTACTACGACACTTTCACGACGTGAGTTATACGGTCGTTTAAACCTTTTGAGTCGTCACCGGTGTCTTGACCTTTTCCAGTCAAAAGTAAGGTTAGGGTTTCTTTCCGTTACGGTTTCTTACGAGTTTGACGGCGTGTTAACGTGAGTAGAGTGTACGATCATTTCATTACGAGTTTTAAGAGGTTCGGTCCGAAGTCGTTATGCACTTGGCACTTGAGGGACTACAAGTTCGACGAAAATCTTTTCCGTCTCCTTGGTCTCTAGTTTAACGGTTGTAGACGACCTAGTA
>SJYO01046538.1:71403725-71435994 GCA_006410555.1 Capra ibex
GAATTTCGAGTTGTAAGTCTTTTGCTTCTAGTACCGTAGACCAGGGTAGTGAAGTACCCTTTATCTACCCCTTTGTCATCTTTGTCACGGTCTGAAATAAAAAAACCCGAGGTTTCAGTGACGTCTACCACTGACGTCGGTACTTTAATTTTCTACGAATGAGGAACCTTCTTTTCAATACTGGTTGGATCTATCATATAAGTTTTGGTCTCTATAATGAAACGGCTGATTCCAGGTAGATCAGTTCCGATACCAAAAAGGACACCAGTACATACCTACACTCTCAACCTGACACTTCTTCCGACTCGTGGCTTGTTAACTACGAAAACTTGACACCACAACCTCTTCTGAGAACTCTCAGGGAACCTGACGTTCCTCTAGGTTGGTCAGGTAAGACTTCTTCTAGTCGGGACCCTAAAGAAACCTTCCTTACTACGATTTCTACTTCGAGGTCATGAAGTCTGTGGAGTACGCTTCTCAACTGAGGAACCTTTTCTGGGACTACGACCCTCTCTAACCCCCGTCCTCCTCTTCCCCTGCTGTCTCCTACTCTACCGACCTACCGTAGTGTCTGAGCTACCTGCACTCAGACTCACTTGAGGCCCTCTACCACTACCTGTCCCTCCGGACCGTACGACGTTAAGTACCCCAGCGTTTCTCAGCCTGTGCTGACTCGTTGACTTGACTTGACTTGAGAACTCCGACTCTTATTGCATTCCTACAATAGTGATAAAAGTTTGAATATGACTGTTAGAAAATATTTATACATTACATTGATATTGTTATTTATTCGTCATTTGTATTGTTTTACGCACCTACTGAAGATGTAACTTTAGATGGTTCTTGACGACTATCTTTACTTTCTTCTAAAAAATTTTTTTAGTTCTCTATATAGTACGAGGAACCAATCTTCTTAGTTATATCATCAAGTCAAGAGAGTTTTGACTAGATAACTAAGTTGTATTAGTTATTATTAAAGTGTAAAATTAAAATAAGTTGAGAATCTAAATAAATTTTTACGTTTTTACATCTGGTCAGTCCTGTTAAAACTTTTTCTTGTATAACTATATACCAACTGACTAAAAGTTGTTCCTTTAAGTCACCCCTCTCCTATTATAAGAGATATTTACCGTAACCTTATTAATCTATCGGTGTAATTTTTTTATTTGAAACTAAGAATGGAGTGTGTTGTTAATTTTTAAATAGACTCTTGAGAAGATCCTTTTTGTGTAATCTCTTTTGTAAAATTTAGAACTATATCTATTTTTAAAGAATCTCTCCTATCTTATTTTTACAATTTGTAATTTCTTTTGTACCTTTGAACATAAAGTATTTTTAAAAAAACAATTTTCAGTGGTAATTATTTTGTTTTTAGTTTGGTGTGTAACCTCTTTTGAAAAAAAACATGTTTTATGTAGACTGTTTCCTGAATATCGATCCTGTAGATAGATAGATAGATAGATAGATAGATAGATAGATAGATGGATGGATAGATAGATAGATAACCGAAGGGACCACTAAGTCTGTCATTGCTTAGACGGACATTATATCCTCTGGGTCCAAACTAGGGACTCAACTCTTCTAAGAGACGTCTTCCCTTACCGATGGGTGAGGTCATAAGAACGGACCTCTTAAGGTATCTGTTTCCTCGGACCACTCGATGTCAAGTGTCCCATCGTTTCTCAACCTGTCCTGAATCACTGATTGTGTATGTGTGTATGGTAAGTAGATAAATAGATAGAGTGTTGAATCATTGTTCTATTTATCAGGTTTAAAATTTTCACGTTTTCGAAAATTGTCTAAAGTGTTTTAATCTATGCTCCTACTGGTTATTCGTATTTTGTAATTGTAGTTGGTAGTCTTTATACGTTTAGTTTCGAAGTTAATCTCTGGAGATGTTTAGATAATTTCAATTTTTCTGGTTGTCATCATTCGTAACCACTCAAAACCTCGTTTACCTTTAAGAAAGTACCACGACCACCTTTACATTTTACTAATTTACTGTAACCTTTTGAGACACCATCGAAAAATGTTTCAATTTGTATGTAAACGATATGTTGAGTCGTTAAGGTGAGAGTTTTCTTTACTTTCGTAATAAAAGTGAAGTCCGAATATTTGCTTACAAGTATCGTTAAAGTCAGTATTCTGGAGTTTTAACCTTTGATATCTCTACAATTAATCACTTACTTATTTGTTTAGTAGTATATCAGTATATTACCTTGAGATGAAACATTATTTTTCTTTGTTTGGTGACTACCTTCGTTTTAGTACGTACTTGGAGTTTTCGTAATACGGCCCACTTTCTTCGGAATATGTGGTCTTATATTTAATATACTAAGGTAAGTGGAATTTGAGATCCCGACCATTTTTATTACACATAGTTACCCTTTGTCTAGTCATCGACGGACCCCGGTCTTCGTCTTGATCTTTGACGACCGTTACCCCGTGTTCCCCTGACGTGCCCAACTACCTTTACGTAGAATAGAATCTCAATACTGATGTGCTCATACACGTAAAACAGTTTTGAGTAATTTGGCGTGTCAATGTTACCTACGAAGTCCTTTCTCTCTTATCCACGACTTCTAACCATGTTTAACTCATCAGACTCCGACCTCTCTTCCCCCAAGGCTTGTGTCGAATCGATGACGGTGACTCTGGCGGAGACCCCGTCGGATCCGTCTACCCCGACTTCATGTTAACCCACTTTTCACCTTTCTACTCGGTATCCCGTAACCATAAATACTGAAAGAGCGAACCCCTCCACCTTCCTCGTGTAATCCTTACCAGGTCTCATTCCATCTGTACCGTCGAATTCTCTCCTTGTCGTACCATTAGACATCTCTCCTCCCTTCTCATCGGTAGTACGACAGTGTACATACTATTACGCTCTTCGACACGTCTACAGACTTGGGTCTGGAGTCTCTTCCGTTCCTTCACTCGGCGTCTGGTGTCCCGTGACCTGTCTGAGTTGTCTACTGGAGGGTCTACGAGCCACCCTTAAGCTTCCCCTGACTCTCCAATCCTCGTCTCGGTCTCTTTATGACTATCATTACAAATGCGAAATGTAACATAAATAATAAGTCTTAATATTGAGGAGTTACCCACACGAAAGCGGTTGAGTCCTACCCCGTTATTTTCTAAGAGATTCTTTTAGGGTATCTGTCCCCTCGGCCCACCCGATGTCAGGTACCCCGACGTTTCAGTCTGTACTGACTCGTGCATTTGAGTAATGAGTAATGCTTGTCCTTTTGTTCTGACTTTACCCCTAACAACCGGAAACAGACTTTTGGTGTTGAAAATTCCTCAAGTGTTTGTGATCTACTATTAAATTTATTAACCACACGATTGACTAAAAATCTAGTTGTGTTGTCAATGAATTCTAAATAACTCAGAGGGTCTCACACCCAGTATGTGAGAATGTCAGGTCAGGAATCACTCGGTTCAAGTCTGAAACTCTCATACATAATCTTTGTCACCATATTTAACAGTCACCTGAACATAAAATCTCGACAAAACAAAAGAAAAGGGTAAAAGGTCATCGGTTAAAACTATATTTTAATGCTTTTCTTAGATTGACTCTTTTGAACCGTTAATTTTCTTTTTGACCTGGAAATAGTGTGTGCATAGGTATCAAACTCTTCGCAACATGTCTTACCTCCAACTCTTTTGTACCGGTCTTGTTCAGTTTAGGTGAGGTACAAAAGATGTCGGATACTCGATTCTTACCAAAAATGTAAAATTTTACCAAAATTTGTTATTTTTTTCTTATAAGGTATTGTACCCTTGTAATATACGTTTAATATAAAACCACAGGTATTTATTTCAAAATGACCCTGTGTCGGTACGAATGAATAAATGAATACCACCTAAGAACGAAAGTGTGATATCATCGTCCCACTCATCAAGGTTGTTTCTGGTAGCCCTGTGTTTCGGATTTTATAAATGATAACCGGGAAGTGTCTCCTTCAAACGAGCGGGGACAGATCTTTACCAACGTTGAGTCTTCGGACGTAGGACCATTAGGTCGAGAAATCTTTAGTAGCTTTGATCTTAGAAAGATGATTTTAAGAGGAACATCATGGACCCGATTAAGACTACCTAGACGGGAGTCCTCCCGGGAGAATTACCCCAGACGGTGACAGGACGAGTAACAGAGGGGTCTTGATTTGACGGTCGTACACCGAACCGAGTGGGAGTAGAGGGCTCCCTTTGGCGGACGACGGAAACAACAAGACCCGTAAGGGTAAGTGCAAAAGTGGTCCGGACTGGGACGGACCGAACATTTTAGACTACCCTAAGGACGGGTTCCTCCCTACCGACTCCCGCACACCTTCACGGTGAGTTTTCTCCACCATTGTAGACTCGCTTCCCGTCCTCGCGACTCTACCCGCCATGGAGGACGGACGTGACACTAGCGACTCGAGGCCCCAAAGGACTTGTAACTCGAGTGTGTGTCGAATTTTGTTGAGTAATCACTCGGGACCTCCCCAACTCGTCAAGTCCGAAGAGGTCTCAGGTCACAAAGAGGTCCTTCCTTAGACGTCTCCTTCCCGACCCTGACCCCCAATCGCTGAGGAGACACACTCGTCCTTGTAACGTGACCCGTGGAACCGTCCTCGACTCGATCTATTTGTCATAGTAATACGGATTCGGTGTACTCCTCCTCATTCACCTACAGTCTCGACCCGAAACCTAAAACCCGTAAGCGGGTTGGGGACCTAGCCGTCCCTCCGCCGACTCTCCGTCACCTTTTTTGTAGTGTGAACTACGGTCCTCCTATGCCGTGAATGATCGACGCAGTAAACCCCATTAAGCGCAACGGAGAACCTAGAAACACTTCATACAGTAAGTGCCCTGTTAACTCTCCTAGTGTCATTTATCTCGTTCACTTCTCAAAGTGGTCGACGTTTGGGGTCACGTTTGCACTTCCCAATAATGTTCCGTTGAACACTCTTAGCGTGGAAAAACACGGGACATAACTGGTCCCTCGTCCCTCAATACAAATGCACACACACACAAAGACGAGTCAGTGAGTCAACACAGGCTGAGAAAGCCGGGGCACCTGATACCGAACGGTCCAAGGAGACAGAGACCCTAAAAAGTCCGTTCGTATGACCTCACCCAACAGTAAAGGAGAAGGTCCCGTAGAAGAGCTAGGTCTATAACTTGGGCGCAGAGGACATAACCGTCTACCTAAGAAATGGTGACTCGGTGGACCCTTGGGTTGTAATACCCAATTCTAACCCGGTGTTTGTAAACCTGAAAATACTTTTAGTAGAATCCAGAAAACAGTTCAATCTATCAGTCTAACTTCCCCTAGAATTTCAGGAAACCTATAGGGTAAGATGGGAAAGGGGTTAAAGGAAACTATCAGCCGAAGAAGAGACGTTGTAAGAACGATCTACCAAGCGGACTGAGACGACGTAGGTGACCTCTCGAGAGAGAAACCTTGTCGTCATAAGGAACATCCTCAGGGAGTCTAGATGAGATAAGAGAGTATAAACCGTTAAGAACAAACGGAACGAAAATCTCATTCGAGTGACCTATTAGGTATCCCGTCCATCAACCGCAGGAAGTCAAGTCAAGTCAAGTCAAGTCAAGTCACCGAGTCAGCACAGGCTGAGAAACGCTGGGGTATTTAGCGTCGTGCGGTCCGGAGGGACAGGTAGTGGTTGAGGGCCTCAAGTGAGTCTGAGTGTAGGTAGCTCAGTCACTACGGTAGGTCGGTAGAGTAGGAGACAGCAGGGGAAGAGGAGGACGGGGGTTAGGGAGGGTCGTAGTCTCAGAAAAGGTTACTCAGTTGAGAAGCATACTCCACCGGTTTCATGAATCGAAGAGGGTTATAAATACAAGGAGGAACCTTATTAAATGATAAATAACAGTAGACTTCATTCAAAGTCCCTTAGAAGGGGGAGAAGACTCGATGAAAGAGAACGTCGTAGAGGGGAGGGTGCAAATTTTTACACAGAGGAAAATTTCGTATTTCGACTGCAGAGGAGAGCCTGACAGTACTTCCGATTGAACCACCATGACTTCCTACGATGAACTGCAGTGACTGGACGACGGGACAATAGGTCTTCCTCCACACCACTGGTAGCACTCGAAGACGAGAAATTGGTCCGTTCTTTAATCTCAAAGACTGAAACGGTTTCGTTTGTAGATCTTTCGGTTTTCGAAAGAGTCGGGACTTCAGAAAAAGGAAGACTATAACCAAGACGGGAAAATCGTCAACGAAACCATTCAACGTATTACCAAAAATCTATAAAGTTTAGTATAACACCGAGACGAGAAAATGGTTTTACAGAGATTCTTTTAATGGTCCCTTTCTGTTTTTTCTTTTGATTTCCCGAAGACACCACCAGGTCGTCAATTCTTAGACGAAACGTTACGTTCCCTATGCTCAAACTAAGAGACCAAGCCCTTCTAGGGTGTACGACGTCTCGTCGATTCGGACACTCGGTGTTGATGACTTCGGATCGTGAGATCTCTGGTACGAGGCGTCCAGGTCACCAGTACGTTCTGTCCGGTGACGTTTCTCTTTGGGCGCGTGGTGTTGATCTCTCATCGGGGGTAAACGACGTTGATCTCTTTAAGACTCTCGTGTCATTATTTCTGGGTCGTGTCGGATTTATTTATGTATTTGTATTTAAATTTTTTTTCTTTTGATCTTGAGTTTAGTTGTAGACAAAATGCAGTCCTGGACAAGAATCGCAAGTCGAACGTAGTAGACTAAGTTAAAAGTATTGTTGACAATATCTACCCTTTTGTTTGTGATATGTGTGTGTGTGTGTATGTGTGTGGGTGTGTGTATCCCGAAAATCCTTATGTGTAACACAAACAAGTCGGTGAGCCAGTACAGGCTGAGGAACACTGGGGTACCTGACATCATACGGTCCAAAGGGACAGGAAGTGATAAACGACTTTAGGTACAGGTAGCTCAACCACTACGATTGGTAGAGTAGGAGACGACGGGGGAAGAAAACGGAAGTCACAAAGGGTCGTAAGTCCCAGAAAAGATTACTCAACCAAGAAACGTAGTCCACCACCGGTTTCATAACCTCAAAGTCGAAGTCGTAGTCAGGAAGGTCACTCTTAAGTCCCAACTAAAGGAAATCCCAACTGACCAACCTAGAGGGACATCAGGTTCCCTGAGAGTCCTCAGAAGAGGTCGTAGTGTCAAGTCTTCGTAGGGAAGAAGCCGTGAGTCAGAAGAAACACCAGGTTGAGAGTGTAGACATGTACTGGTGACCCTTTTGTTATCGAAACAACCGTTTCACTACAGAGACAAAAAATTATACGACAGATCAGAACAGTATCGAAAGGAAGGTTCCTCACTCACAGACAATTAAAGTACTGACGTCAGTGACATTTATCGCTAAAATCCCTAGTGTTTTTATTTTAGACAGTGACGAAGATGAAAAAGGAGAAGACAAACGGTACTTGACTACCCTGGTCTACGGTACTAGAACCAAAAAACTTACAACTCAAAATTCGGACGAAAAAGTGAAATAAGAAAGTGGGAGTAGTTCTCGGACAAATGAAGGAGAAATGAAAGGCGGTAATCTTACCATGGTGGACGTATAGACTCCAACAACTATAAAGAGAGCCGTTAGAACTAAGGTCGAACACGAAGGAGGTCGGGTCGTAAAGTGTACTATATGAGACGTATATTCAATTTATTCGTCCCACTGTTATAAGTCGGAACTACATGAGGCAAGGATTAAAACTTTGTGAGACAACGAGGTACATTCCATGATTGCCTACAAAGAACCGGACGTATTTCCAAAAAGTCCTTTTGTCCATTCCACTAGACTATAAGGGTAGAGAACTTCTTAAAAGGTGTAAAACAACAAAAGGTGCGTCAGTATCCGAAAGTACATCAGTTCGTATCAATTACTTCCTCGTCTTCATACACGAAAAGACCTTAAGGGAACACAGGAGACATTAGGTCACTGACAATCGTTAAACTAGAGACCAAGGAGACGGAAAAGATTTGGGTCAAACATGTAGACCTTAAATAGCCAAGTGTATGACGACTTCGGACCGAACGTCCTAAAACTCACATTGGTATGATCGCACACTATGCTCACGTTAACAGGTCATCAAACGTGTAAGCAACCGTGACGGGAAGAAACCCTAACCTTACCTTTGATTGGAAAAGGTCAGGATGCCGGAGACGACTCAAAAGGTTTAAACGACTGTATAACTCACGTCATCGAGTCAACCATCTCTTAGACAAACGTTACGTCCTCTGGGTCCAAGTTAAGGACCCAACCCTTCTACGGGACCTCTTCCTTTACCGTTGGGTGAGGGCATAAGAACGGACCCCTTAGGGTACCTGTCTCCTCGGACCGTTCGATACCAGGCACTCCAGTGTTTTCAGCCTGTGTCGAATCACTGATTCGGCGGTGACTCACTTCGTGACATTGCCGTAGTAGAAAATCCTAAAATTTGTCGAGTCGACCTTAGATAGTGGAGGTGATCGAGACAAACATCATTACGAAGGATTCTGGGTGAACTGAAGTGTGAGGTCCTACAGACCGAGATCCACTCACTGGTGTGATAGTACCAATAGGGTCAGGAACTCTGGAAAAACATACCAAGAAATCGTATAAGAACGGTGGTGAAGGATTAGAGAAGACAGAGACAATCCAGGAATGGTAAAGACAGAAAATAATACGGGTAGAAACGTACTTTGCAAAGAAACTATAGAGGTTAAAAAAACTTCTCTAGAGATCAGAAAGGGTAAGATAATAAAAGGAGATTGAGAAACGTAACAAGTAACTTCTTCCGAACGAATAGAGAGGAAGGATAAGTACCTATATTATTTCGTCATACAATTCCTTTCGTTTCGTTGCTTCTTATGTCCTAAATCCCACTACCAATAATATATACTCCCTTCCCTCCCTTTCCTCAACCAGTTTCCTGAAGTATCGATCTACTTACAATAACAGTTCCAGGATCAAGTTCAAGACTCTTTACCAAAGTACTTATGTACGTAATAAATTTTATCGATTAATATATTACTTACTTTATTTTCACCGAGTACGTTTCTAGTCACTAGTTTTACACAGTACTTGGTAATCCTAATTAAGTCAAAGATAAATGGACACCAGCGGATTCTTGTTTTGTTCAGAGGTGTTCCGTAAAACGGACCGAAAGGTAGAAACCCGATTGAAGAGGACACGTATTTTAGTGTACTTCCAAATCTCCGAGAGGAGGTAGGACATCAGTGTGGTTGACCTGATACACTGGAGGGTCCATTCATCCCCGTCTCTTCCCATTTTCTTTATGTGACCGAAAATTGATAGAGTCAGACGTTTATTGTGTACAGTGTAAACGAGTACCAAGTAACCAGTTTTAGTCAGTGTACTGGGGTCTCATTAACGACCTTTCTGACACTTACATCTCCTTCTTTACTTATAAATCTCTCATACTAGACAGAGACGGTGTAAAGTTAAAAAAAGAGGAACAATCTTATTTCTACTTGTTAAGACCTATTCTAATATAAAAATAGACAGGAAGGACACTCGAAAGTATCTGTTCTATCGGAGGGACTTTACCAAATTTCAGTCTATACGGACACAAACCCAGAAGTCAAGTCAGTGAGTCAACACAGGCTGAGAAACACTGGGGTACTTAGTGTCGTGCGGTCCGGAGGGACAGGTAGTGGTTGAGAGTCTCAAGTGAGTCTGAGTACAGGTAGGTCAGTTACTACGGTAGGTCGGTAGAGTAGGAGACAGCAGGGGAAGAGGAGGACGGGGGTCAGGGAAGGTCGTAGTCTCAGAAAAGGTTCCTCAGTTGAGAAACGTACTCCACCGGTTTCATAACCTCAAAGGCGAAGTCGTAGTCAGGAAGGTTACTTGTGGGTCCTGACTAGAGGAAATCTTACCTGACCAACCTAGAGGAACGTCAGGTTCCCTGAGAGCTCAGAAGAGGTTGTGGTGTCCAGTTTTCGAAGTTAAGAAACCTCGAGTCGAAAGAAGTGTCAAGTTCGGAAGAAGTGTCAGGTTGAGAGTGTAGGTATGTACTGGTGACCTTTTTGGTATCGGAACAGAATCGAGAGGAGATTGACTTAAACCACTTGAACCCGTTCAATACAAGGAAGAGACTCGGACAAAAGAATAGACATTTCACCCCTATTTTAGATTTACAATATCCTAATCACATTCCCACTTTAATCGGTTCCGACATTCCTCAGGTAATTGTGTAACCTTAGACTCATTAAATGATTTACCATCATTAATAATGATACTTTTCGACGATACTCCAGTAACAAATTCAATAGATTAAGAGTCACATCAAAATCCCCAACAGTTGTTTTAAAAGGGATTAGCAAGGTAGTTTTATTCCGGTGTCTCGGGAGAGACACAACGATAGAACTTGTTTAAGACAGACCTTACTCTTACCGTAGATACTCACGGTCTACGGACCATGTTTACTTTAGCGATAGAGAAAGAGACTGGAATTCTTACGAATCCTAACCCTCAGAGTCTTTTCGTTCATTTACATATTCCAGTTCAACACAGAAGTCTTGAGTACCATATAAAAGACGTTACGAAACATAATCAGTCCTATTTGATCCAATACGACGGTATTGGTTGTAAAGGGTTTAGAGTTATCGAACTGTGGTCTCTACTAAGAACAAATACTTTTTATGTGTATTCTGGGTCCTTTAAAAGTCTCGGTGAAGGTGAGGTGTATCGTTAAGTGATTACGTATACATTCGTCGGAGGTGATACACCATCGATATGATAAACCTTTTATTTTGGAAAAGACAACTGTACCGTCCCTGTTTCCACGACCTATAATGACTTGACCGTTAAAGAGACCGGTCCTTAACTGTGAATGGTAAAGATATTTGTTACGTAACCGGTCTTGATTAGTCTATCGGGAAGGATTAATATCCCCACCACCCTTTCATCTTAGGAGGGCACATAGATCCTCTTTTTCTTTCGAACAAGAGATGGGTTTTAGGTGATATTTTACTGGTAGAAAGTACGTGTTCCCGTGTTATTACAGCACACATATATCCCACATGGTGTATCAGGTGTATGTAGTTTACTGAATGAAAAAAATAAAATTGAAAAACAAAACATAACCCTATATTGGTTACTTGTCACAAGACTATCAAAGTCCACTTGTCACTTCCCTGAATCCATATGTAAGTTTGAGGAATGAGAAATTTTAGGAAACTCACAAAACGAAGGTACCCTGACAAGTACAAAAAGGTGATCGGGGTCTTATGTGAAGGGAAGGTAAAGATGTAAAAGTTTAAGATGGATAGAAAGTTCGCAGAATTAACGGTGGAGAAATAAGGAGTGGAGTTTTTAAAGTGAAAAAGTTGAGAAGAGGTTGTCGTATAA
The DNA here is from genome assembly GCA_006410555.1 of Capra ibex. NCBI lineage: Eukaryota > Metazoa > Chordata > Mammalia > Artiodactyla > Bovidae > Capra > Capra ibex. The sequence goes on from SJYO01046538.1 coordinate 71,415,092, forward strand.
TACGAAGAGAACTCTAAGAGGCTAGGTAAACGAAAGTGAGATGCAAAAACAAGTTTGTAAGTCTACTCGGTTTTTGTCTCATGACTTTTCCTTGTGCACCTTGAACCTTAGTGTTAGTTTTGGAATTCAGACCCCTAGTCCTTTATCTTAACACAAGAAATATACCCATTTTAAGACGGACGGAGAATCTCAGTGTCAAACTGACCTTTGGCTTTTCTCTTTATTCGTCTTTTCGTTCCTATCGAGGTTCTTCTTCGAGAAGGGACCTGAATTAGTAACATAGTGAATCCAGTCAGTTGAGTAGACCGACTACAGACGAGGTATGGATCCCGCCTACTGTGAACCGTCGGTCGACGATGAACGGTCTACTCGGTTTATCACTCTGGGTTGAGTCCTGGTTCTATCGTCAAAGACCGTTAATACTTTAAAGGAAACCTTTCACGGTGACGAAACGGTAGGTTTACTTTGAACCAATAATTAGCATCGTTCTCGTCCATGGGCTCATCAAAAGATTTTAACCGTCGCAAGAACCTAAAGAATGTGAAAACCCCAGTCTAAGTCTTATGGATGACCACTAGAGAGTTGTGAAAGGGATCCCTGTCTGTGATAAGGGGTCGTCGTCAAGACTGTTTCAAAAGGGGTATCTAAATGTGTACCTTTCGTCTCGGGAAGAACAAGGTACGGGGTCACCCTAAGAGGGTACGCTTTTCGTCACCGTGTTACATACGTTTGGTTTGGTTTAAAAGTTCTGATTGTGTACTCCCTTATTTGTGGGGAACTTGAAGGGACTACAAGACCCGTGACACGGTCACACAAGTGTGTAAAAGAGAATGAATTAGGAATGTTGTCGGGACATTCGATTCCTCCGTTGATAGTCAAGATAAAATCTTCTCTCTGGCTCCAAGCATGTCGACAGAGTGTATCGATCTTCCGTGTCGTCGGCCTCTCTCCGTACTTGAGCGAAAGTGCCAAGAACACTAGTGTCACCTGGTAGTGTCAGGACTGGAGTTCAATAAGACATAATCCGTTCACCTATACCAGTCCGACGACGACGATTCAGTGAAGTCAGCACAGGCTGAGACACGCTGGGGTAACAGTCGTCGGGTGGTCCGAGGAGACAGGGACCCTAAGAGGTCCGTTCTTGTGACCTCACCCAACGGTAAAAGAAGAGGTTACGTACTTTCACTTTTCACTTTCACTTCAACGAGTCAACGCAGGCTGAGACACGCTGGGGTACCTGACGTAGGATGGTCCGAGGAGACAGACCCTAAAAGGTCCGTTCTCATGACCTCACCCCACGGTAACGGAAGAGGTTACCAGTCCGACCTGAAGTCATTGATCCAGTGTGAGACTCGTCAGAGAAATTAAGAAGTGACTTATAATCGTCCTACGGACGGAGAAAGTCTTCTACTGAATCATAGACTCACTTTCTGAGTGTTACAAGGGACACTGAAATCATTGTTGGAAGGGTCCCCAATCTACGGGACCCGACATCCTCTTATGTGTACATAACAGAACCAATTAGACGTGTTTGTGTCTCCGTCTTCAGTTTGTCGTCCTTTGACACCGAGTCTCGTCCAATTCCAGTTCCAGGTTCCCGTGTGGGGACAAACCCCACCACGACCCTAATCCTAGTACGAGGATGGTAGGTCCCCAGGAAGAAACTCACCGGTGTCAGTATTACTATTGTCGGTCTCGCTACGATATCTGGTTGTCACACTACGAACCTACTCGGACACGTCTCTCTCAGTCAAAGAGGGAAGGGTGGACCGACACTTTACCCTTATTATTAAGATTGTACAGTCCGACTGACACTTATCCTTGGTCTCTATTACAGTTACTCTTTCGGAGACCGGGTCGAGGACCGTGTCTCCTCTATGGACTTAATTGAACACGACTTATAATCGGCTAGAAGGGGCTACTAAAGATCTTCCGACCTTTCTCCGACGAGACCCGAGAAGATATTTCGGATTGAGTAATAGTATACCCTAAGACCCAATCCCAAGTCAAGTCAAGTCAGCGAGTCAGTACAGGCTGACAAACGCTGGGGTACTTAGCGTCGTGCCCCTCCTCCTATCTGTCCCTCATCTATTTAGTGAGTCCCTACTGGAAACGAAGAGTGAATGAGGAAGACCGAGACGACCAAACATCCCGTCGACCCCTCCCTCTTCTCTTAAGAAGTAATTACTGGAATATTCTTAAAACGGGACAGGACTCTCCCCGTCCGACACGGTCTCGGGACCCTTCGTCTCGACGCCCGAGAGACCTATTACCGACATAAATTCGTAATAGACCGAAAAGTGTCGGTCGACTGACTATTTTTCCTAGAACTGTCGCTTGGGTGGGGTCGTCGCCCATCAATTACCGTGAAAGCCGACTCGAGTAAGGACCGAGCTCTACGTCTCCTAGTATTTGGTCTTGAGATTGGAGTTCTACCTAAGCTAAAAGGTCTATCCCTACTACCAAAGATTCGGAACTCGTTACAGCTTCGTAGGATAAAGGTCCTCTTCAAGACGGGACTAACCACGAAGGGACAAACGTCTCGTCCGATGAAGTGTATTTGTGAAACTAGGAGGACCGTCGAGCCGTTCTATCTATTTAAGGGGTCTCCAATAGCGAGAGAAAGGAGGTCTTCCTTTGACTCCGAGACTCTCCCATTTCCCGCACGGACTGGAACGTGGCGACCAGGACTGGGAACTGAAATTCTGGGGGACTGATCTTAAGGAAAGGGAATACTAAAACAAAAGTCACATCCTAAGGTCCTCCAAAAGAGTGGAAATTAGTCATGCAACTCCTTTAACTCCGAAATCTTCTCTAATCCAAGGGACGGGGTTTAGTGTGTCGACATTTACCGTTTCGGTCCTAATTTTAGACTGAAGACTGAAGACTTAACGGAACGATCACAAAGAGGTTTTTTCCTGACTAAACACCAAGTAAGAATCTCTCGGGTACCAAAGTATCAAAATGTGTACAAGTAAAAACAAAATTACTACAAGAAGTTTTATTAAAATGTATAATATGTAATTTTTCATGAAATTTGTTATGATTACTAAGTAAACTTTACGTTCCTAAAAAGAAAAAAATCATGTATTTTACTCGGTAAGTAACGAAGTCAAACTCTTAGAATCTCTGGTATAGGGTACGGACACCGATAAAAGAATCCCAAGATACTCCTCTAAAAAAAGGGTGGTAGACTTCCTCAAATATGTATAATATGTTCGAAGTCCTCGAGTCTTGACTCAGGGTCGTAGGAACAGCTCAACATCTTTATAAAGGTGCAAGAGAGGAACTTCATACACTCACTAATAGTGTTAGTAAAACTTCTACTCTTTAGTCTTCTCTCCAAATATAAGTATGGGTTCCAGTGTGGGGGTCCTTGATCGTTTAAGATCGAGGTTAGAGACTGTGGTCTAGGTAGGTGTCATGGAGAAATACTTTTTAGGTCAAAAGATCGGTCTCTTACTGATTTTCAGAGGTTAAAGAGGGATTTTCCGTGTCTAAGTTTCTCCCTCCCTGACGTTTACTTCTTTCAATTTTAGAAGGACAACAGTCCATCTCAGGAGTATCCTCTTACTTCCCGACAACTAGAGTGACCGAAACCGGTAAGTGAACAGGGTTTCGTCTTAGTAGAGGCAGAGATCCGAAACTGTGCCATTACTAAGGGGTCTAAGTGACACCACAAATGTCACGACGTCGGTTCGTGAGCAGAATGAAGTCTAAACTCGTTTCTGAACGTTTACAGACGCAGGTGAGAGCATAGACCTGGCCGAGAGGTGCAGACGAGGTACACCAAAAGTACACCGAAAGTACTTGCGGGCTTCAGACAAGGTCGAACAAGATTGCAACGTCACAAAATTGACGGTATCGAGTCACCATAGTTGTCTATTTAGTTGATCTATACGACTTTTCTACCACCCGTTGGTAGGACAAGAGAAGTGGGACGGATTAAGTAGGTGCTCTTCTTAGACGGACCCCTCAGCGTCCTTCTTCTCTATACACCTCATGTCTGGTCTCTTTATTCGGTCGGGTTACTAAGACAATAAGGATTTGAAGACCTGACAAAAGTAAATTTAGTTATCGTTAAAAGAGGTCTCAACGGGCAACAGACTTGGTGCACTAAGGAGGCTCGACGAAGAGTATAAGCCGACAGAGAAGAAAGAGGGAGTCACCAAAGTAAACGAATTACCCTGAAAGACGACACTTAGTATCATGTCCAACGGCTGAGTATTATAAAAACATAGTGATTCCTACACATCTGGAATCTAAGTCAGGAGAGTGAAATTCTAAAGACTCGTTAACAATTCTCGTGTGTCACGTCCCCCGAAGAAAGGGACGGGAGGCGTCGGGTCGTAGGTTCCGAAAGGAGAGACGGAGTGAGAGTCGTAGAATGCATCTCACCCTACACCTCTAAACCCTTTGTAATCGACAACCCTTCATCCGACGCATTAGGAACCAGGGACTTCACTAAAAAGTTATCCTTTAGACTTAAGGACGAGATACATTTTACCCAGAGTCTACGACTCTTTACTCATAAACTCTTATTAAATACTAAACGAAAAGTATTTAGTCACGATAAAACGGATGTTTAGTAAGACTCTTGACCTATACCGAAATATTTTTATACTCAGACCCGTCTCTTCTGACTGACCCTTAACTCCCGACATACAACTAGGAACCAGGACAGTGGTTAATCAATACACTGAAACCGTTCAACGGGGTTCAAAGACTGAAAGTGTCTCCCAACATTTGAATAATTTAATGTAGGAAGTCGTTAATTAAGTAATCAAGTTGTTTGTAAATAACGGGCGGTTGAGGGACGGTCATTGGTACGACCGGGAAAGGTTGAGAACGTACAATACTCTTGGACTAGGACAGTAACCAATGTAAGAATATCCTACCCGAACTCTCTCTCCTTGACGGTAATAAATTGTAAATGATCGTTAGTCTTTCTATTAATATAGATGGAAAACGTGATTGAGACGTTTCACGTCCGAGGTGAAATGTCTGTTTTCTGACTCCAGGTCTCTTCAACTTACCATAAACGTTCTAATACATAGAAGATTCACAACTTGGACCGAATCTTGAGTGAAGGTGACCAGGAAAGAGGTTCGGAACACACACACGAGTCAGTACAGACTGAGAAGCACTGGGATACCTGACATGGGGTGGTCCGAGGAGACAGGTGCCCTAAAGGGTCCGTTCTTGTGACCTGGTCCGACAGTAAAGGAGGAGGTCCCCTAGAAGGGTTGGGTCCCTGCTTTGGGTTCAGAGGACACAGAGGATGTAACGTCCGTCTAAGATATGGTGAATTCGGTAGCTTGAGTAACTGAGGGATTCTGTCGATTGAAAATACAGGTAAGAATCATAAAAGTTCACGGGATTCTTTGAACCCTGTGTTGAAAAAGAAGTCACTTTTACCTCTAACTCAACGAGATCGACTGACCAAAACGACGAAAGAATATGTCCCGTTAAGGAAGGGTATGGACTTTTACCTCGATCGACGTGTGTCAGGTAACATACCCGTTTCCCTCTTGAACCGGGTAGATCCTGTGCCCGAGTTCGAGAGGTCCTACAAAAGTGTAGGTTCCTTCTCCTCCACGGACTTCAAACCTCAGGTAGTTTTACGGGAGAGACGGACCACTTTTAGTAAAGTGTTCAGTATTTCCTTCCAGGGTTTCGTACCAGTTTGATGACGTGTTAACGTGAGTAGAGTGTGCGATCATTTCATTACGAGTTTTAAGAGGTTCGGTCCGAAGTCGTTATACACTTGGCACTTGAAGGTCTACAAGTTCGACCAAAATCTGTTCCGTCTTCTTGATCTCTAGTTTAACGGTTGTAGAAAACCTAGTAGTTTTTCGTTCTCTCAAGGTCTTTTTGTAGACAAAGACGAAATAACTGATACGGTTTCGGAAACTGACACACCTAGTGTTATTTGACACCTTTTAAGACTTCCTCTACCTTTATGGTCTGGTAGACTGGACGAACGACTCTTTGGACATACGTCCAGTCCTTCGTTATCAATCTTAACCTGTACCTCGTTGTCTGACCAAGGTTTATCCTTTTTCTCATCCAGTTCCGACTTATAACAGTGGGACGAATAAATTGAATAGACGTCCCATGTAGTACTTTTTGTGACCCGACCTCCTTCGTGTTCGACCTTAGTTCTAACGGCCCTCTTTATAGTTATTGGAGTCTATAGGTCTACTGTGGTGGGAGTACCGTCTTTTCACTTCTCTTGATTTCTCGGAGAACTACTTTCACTTTCTCCTCTCACTTTTGATTCTAGTACCGTAGACCAGGGTAGTGAAGTACCGTTCATCTAACTCCTTGTCACCTTTGTCACAGTCTGAAATAAAAAACCCGAGGTTTTAGTGACGTCTACCACTGACGTCGGTACTTTAATTTTCTGCGAATGAGGACTCTCCCTTTCAACCAGCCAGACTGGTTGGATCTGTCTTACAATTTTTCGTCTCTGTAATGAAACAGTTGTTCCCAGACAAATTAGTTCCGATACCAAAAAGGTCATCAGTACATACCTACACTCTCAACTTGATTTTTCTGTCGATTCGTGACTTCTTAACTACGAAAACTGGACACCACAACCTCTTCTTAGAACTCTCAGGAAACCTGACGTTCCTCTAGGTTGGTCAGGTAGAATTCCGACTAGTCAGGACTGACAAGTAACCTTCCTGACTACAACGTCGACTTTGAGGTTAGGAAACCGGTGGACTACACTTCTCGACTGAGTAAACTTTTCGGGGACTACGACCCTTTCTAACTTCCGTCCTCCTCTACCCCTGTTGTCTTCTACTCTACCAACCTACCGTAGTGGCTGAGTTCCCTGTACCCAAACCCACCTGAGGTCGTCAACCACTACCTATCCCTCCGGACCACAAGTATCCCAGTGTTTCTCAGTCTGTGCTGACTCGCTGACTTGACTTGACTTTCTTTATTCAATCAAACCCCAGACCCGATAGTGGGCTTCGAGACCTGAAGGATGTTAAGAAAGACAAATACAAATGCATCCTCTGTGACTGTTCAATTACCGAAACTCAAGGTTTCTCTTCAGAAATTTTCCCACCTAAAGCTAACTACTTTATCTATCGTTGACCAAATCTTAGTCTTTAGTGACATCCATCAAATTCGTCTTATCCTAAATTATACTTGTTGACACACGAATCCCCGAAGAGTCCACCGAGTCACCATTTCTTAAGCGGACGGTCACGCCCTCTACGTCCTCTGTACCCAAGCTAGGGACCCAACCCTTCTAGGGGACCTCCTCCTTTACAGTTCGGTGAGGTCAGAAGAACGGACCTCTTAGGGTACCTGTCTCCTCGAACCACCCGAGGTCAGGTACCCCACCGTTTCTCAGTCTGTACTGACTCGTGTACCGTCTAACACACGAATGGTTGATCAACATTACCGACTTCCACGTCCGAGATTCGATCCATTATATTTTGACTAGTGGTCTCTTCGACCATGAAGACTCCCACGGTGACCACGACCCCTCTAGAACCCACCCTCGGTGGTGGTGAGGTCCCTTGTCCTCTCGTCGACGGGTTCGACGTCCGACCGTGGTCTTCGGTCTGGGTCTTCGGTCATGGTGGTGGTGATAGACAGTTATGCATTTGGGACCTCTTCTCTGTGACGTTGGGTGGTGTTCTTTTATTTTGAAAGGATTGTCATCTCTGTCGGTCTTCGGCTCTTTACTGGGGACGAAGTGAAGAAAGAAAGTTTCGGATATTCACTAAGATTAACCGAAAAGTTAGAGAAATTTATATTCTTCCCATTGTACTTCAAAACGGACCTTTTAGGGTACCTGTCTCCTCGGACCATCCTACGTCAGGTACCCCAGTGCTTCTCAGCCTGTACTGACTCGCTGAAGTGAAAGTGAAAAGTGAAAGTACGTAACCTCTTCCTTTACCGTTGGGTGAGGTCACAAGAACGGACCTCTTAGGGTCCCTGTCCCCTCGGACCACCCGACGGCAGATACTTCAGCGTGTCTCAACCTGTGCTGACTTCACTGAATCGTCATCGTCCTTGTACTTCAAACTTTCATAGATGGAACTACCACCTCCCATTAAGAAGTTTATCTAAGAAAAAATCGGGATGTATTTTGAGGTTCATATCTTTTGAAGGATTTTTTTTTTTTTTCCGTTTTGTTTTGGTGAACCTGTAACTTGTAAATGAGGAAACGATCATCTTTGATAGGGTTATTACGTCAGCGAGGACAAGTCATAAATACAAGAGAGACAAGATAAGTCCTTTCCGGTTCGGTAAGCACGAGTTGGATTCTGAGTTACGAAAAAAGACGAAGTCAAGTCAAGTCAGTGAGTCAGTACAGGTTGAGAAAACACTGGGGTACCTGACGTCGTACGGTAGTGGACAGGTAGTGGTTGAGGACCACGAATGAGTTTGAGTACAGGTAGTTCAGTCACTACGATAGGTCGGTAGAGTAGGAGATAACAGGGGAAGAGGAGGACGGAAGTCAGAAGGGGTCATAGTCCCAGAAAAGGTTACTCAGTCAAGAAGTGTAGTCCAACGGTTTCATAACCTCAAAGTCAAAGTCGTACAGAAAGGTTACTTACAAGTCCTGACTAAAGGAAATACTAACTGACCAAACTGGAGGAATGTCAGGTCCCGTGAGAGTTCTCAGAAGAGGTTGTGGTGTCAAGTTTTCGTAGTTAAGAAATCGTAAGTCGAAAGAAATATCAGGTTGAGAGTGTAGGTGTACACTGGTGACCTTTTTGGTATCGAAACTGATCTGCCTAGAAACAGTCGTTTCATTACAGAGACAAAAAGTTATACGACAGATCCAACCAGTATTGAAAAAAAGGTTCCTCGTTCACACAAAATTAAAGCACCGACCCCAGTGGTAGACGTCACTAAAACCTCGGGGGATTTTATTTCAGACAGTGACAAAGGTAACAAAGGGATTGATAATCGGTACTTCACTACCTTGGTCTACGGTACTAGAATCAAAAGACTTACAACTCAAAATTCGGTTGAAAAAGTGAGAGGAGAAAGTGAAAGTAGTTCTCCGAGAAATCAAGAAGAAACGAAAGACGGTATTCCCATCACAATAAACGTATAGACTCCAATGACTATTAAGAGGACCGTTAGAACTAAGGTCGAACACGAAGTTGGTCAGGTCACAAAGAGTACTACAAGAGACGTATCTTCAATTTATTCGTCCCACTGTTGTATATCGGAACTACATGAGGAAAGGGTCAAACGTTGGTCAGACAACAAGATACAGGCCAAGATTGACTAGGAAGAACCTTACGTATGTCTAAAGAGTCCTCCGTCCAGTCCACTAGACAATGAAGGTAGAGAAATTCTTAAAAGGTGTCAAACAACACTAGATGTGTCAGTTTCCGAAACCATATCAGTTATTTCGTCTTCGTCTACATCTATAGTTCGGGGGAGATAAAGAGTAGATTATGGTGAAGTTGGGTCATCCTTTAAAAGAATAGGTTCTTTCGGATCAGGTTACCCTTTTCGCGTTCGTGTTGTCTACCGTTCACAACCAAGTCAAGGTAAATCTTGTCAGAACCTCGTGGTCGAGACAGGGTCCGGGTTCTGTGACAGTTGATCCTCTCTATTTCATATTGTAAGTACGATACTTACGATGTTACCGAGATTCAGTCTCTCTCACTAGTATGTCTCGATTGTACCTTCCTCGGTCTTGAGTGTCGAGCAGAAACACGTCAGTCAGACGACGGGTGTCAGGTGTAGAACTCTGTCCTTATTTAAAAAGGATCACCGTTACTAAGACTTCGAGTTCTACGGGACTATTGAGGAACACCACCCGTCGAAGACGTCACCGAGTGGTGTTTAGAGTGGAGGGTCATAAGTACGGACAGATTTTGGGAGGGGATTCGAATCCCTGAACGAAGATTGTTTATCTTGAACCATTTGGACTACCCTCGAAGGGTCCACCGAGTCACCATTTCTTAGACGACCGTTACGTCCTTTACCCCCAAACTAGGGAGCCCAACCCTTCTAGGGGGACCTCTTCCTTTACCGTTGGTGAGGTCATAAGAACGGACCTCTTAGGGTACCTGTCTCCTCGGACCACCCGATGTCAGGTACCCCAGCGTTTCTCAACATGTGTTGAATGAGTGATTTGTCGTTGTTGTTTGGACTACCCTACGGTGACGACTCTAATCTAATATCAGGTTTTACTCTTTGTGCAACTGTAACTCTTTGGGACCCGATCTTACACGAGAAAGAAGGGACTGAGGCTAGAACCAAAAGGACCAACTGATCTAAAGTCTAAGAGGGAGACTGAACAGATGGAGGTCCGGGAAGACCCTTTCGTAGGTAGGGACGGTCGTGTACTATGGGGTTACGGTTGAGGTTTGTACTGGGGGTAAGTTGCACCCAGGTCCACTTGTAGGACAGGATGGTCATGAGAGATTGTCGTGGGTAATGACTACCTTCGTGTAGGTCAGAGAAGAGAGACGAAGAGGGTTGGTAGTGGAGGGACCTCTGGACTCCTTGGGTTCCACCACCTCCGGTTCAGCACCGGGGTACTCAGTCAGGAGATCTTCGGTCAGGGACATCGACAAAAGTCAATCGAAGGGGTGAGGGTGTGTGTCGTGGGAGTCAAGTCCAGGTGACTCGGGATCTTACTGTCAAAGCCCGTTCCTGTCTACATAAAAGGTCCTCTTGTGTTCCATCGGTCCAAAAGACCCCTTTGGTCTTTCTGTTTGTAATTTTAAGTGTGTGTGTTTTTCCTTTGTATGGTTTTGTAAGTTTTGTTAGAAAAGACAAAGAATTTTCGTCTTGTGAGTAACAATTGAAACAGTAAGGGAAAATAAAGAAGACTTTCGTGGTTGAGCCTCTTCTTACCAAAGACGGCTGTGGGAATGGTCGACCGCCTGACTTTGTTGCCCAGACGCCACTCATTGGACTCCCGTCCTTCCCTCAATTACTTTGGTTTGCCTTCAACGACTTTCTTCCGAGAGGAATAACAGTGACCTTAGAGACGAAATAATGCTCTACAGAAGGGTTTCGAAAAATTACTCGAAAAATTAATTTAAAAAAACTCGAAAATTTAATTTTAAAATTAAATTACTCGAAAAATTACTCGACGTACATACCCCCTTTCCAGACGAGATGTGTACCACCAGTAGAGTATAAAAAGAAGGTGTAGACTTCAGACAAGGAATGGTGACCGTTGAATAGACAGTTCAAGTCCTGCGTTCTTCACCTGGTGTCTCTTACAAGGTGAGTTACCGTACGAAAACGTCTTTGAGTCAGGATGAGTAAAGGGGTGGGACCCTTCCGTCTCTTCTCTGACCTTCCAAGAACAGTGGAAACAAACCAAGTAAGTAAGAAAGTACATATTTGTACCTTTCAGATTGTACAACGTCTGAGGTAACGATCGACCATCTCCAAGTGTCAACCGAGTTTGTGTAAAGGATTGGAGTCCTTCAAAGACCAGAAACCCTACGTCACCCCCATACCTGTTCCTTCTCATCCGGTCCTTGTGACTGTTGTTTCCCCTGCCTCTTCCCTCTAGTGTCTGCCGGAGGACCTCTTCCACTGTGTACTTGCCCCAGCGATCTAAATGAAGGGGAGAAACGGACAAGAAGAAGTCGTGAACTCTTTCAATGTCGTACGAACATAAGACTGTTAAAAAGATAAATTTTATGTATATGTATGATTTTATACGAGAAAAGAATTTCTACTAAAAAATTTTTCGTCAAAATCTAAAAGTTGTTTAAACTCTACCATGTCTCTAAGAGTTTATATGAGACTTTGGTTCAGTAGAGGTAAGACCCTTAAATATCGTATCTCTTCTGTGATTTTGTATTACCGTTCTTATACGTCTAAAAAAAAAAAAAGGCGTTACGAATATGACCGTTTTATTGACCTTTTATTTTCTTAATGACTCGTTAATTAGTATGAAATTAGAGTACCCTATAAAACGTCGATAAACTTTCTTCTTATTTCTTACTTACTTCAAGGTCTTCTACTTAATCTCCCAACCAGATACTCGATAATAACTTACTTTTTTTCGTTTTATTCGTTTTGACCCCGTTATACGACGGAAAAAAACATTTTTTTTTTTTTCCTATTTTTAGAGTACATACTATATATACTTATATATCCATAAATCTCTTAATTTACCCCGAAGGGACCACCGAGTCACCATTTCTAAGATGGATGGTTACCTCCTCTGTGTTCTCTTCTCCCAAACTAGGGACCCAGTCCTTCTATGGAACCCCTTCCCTTACCGTTGGGTGACTCCATAAGAACGGACCCTTTAGGGTACCTGTCTCCTCAGACCACCCGATGTCAGGTACCCCAACGTTTCTTAGTTTGGTCTGAATTTCTGATTTTGTTGTTGTTTCTCTTAATTTACAGACGTCTATTTAGAAACCTTCTTACACATAATCCAATACGAACCAAAAAGACAAACAGAGGGTGTAGGTAGGGGATGGAAGGGGTTGGTCGAGACACGGGAGCTGGGACTGGAACTACTTGACACGATATCTGATCATATGGGAAGTCGAAGGTTAACCAAATTATACCCTTCATGGTCGTGTTCTGTTCTTTCTTCCTCCTTACACTCCAGTTTCCTATAAGGGGACCGAAGTAAGGTCGGTCACCACCACCGACGTCCATCCGCGGTGAGGAAGAAACTTTTGGGGTCACGGACCACCCCCTGGAGAACTACTGAGAAAAGAAACAAAATATTAGACATAAAAACCGGGAAGTTCGAATCTTCGGGCAGACGAGAACGAAGTAGTAGAAAACGATCAAAAAGGACTGGGTTGAGTGTGAAAATTTTGACAGAGAAATTATTTTAGAAGAATCAGACATACTTACACGGTAGACAAGGGACATTCCCGGGACTGAGTAGAACAAATCTCCCCCAGGGACCCCCTTCCCTAGAGAACGTCTCCGTTCTCTATCACGACCGTCCCTCTCCTCTCTCTCTACTCCTTCGGTTCGGTCTTTCTTTTTCTCCCCTTTTGTGTGTGTGTGCATATACCTCAACTTAGTCAAATACATTTAACACCCATAAATATCTTACTTCGATTCATCTTATTGTTTTTTCCTAAATTCTTGGTGAGGACGACAGGATGGAGATGAAAGGTCCTCGTGAGAACGGACTGAGATCGGGACTCGGGTCCGGACCCGTGAGTCACAAGTGACTAACACGTAACTCACCTTAACTAAACATTTCTAAAGAGTTACCTGATCTAGAGGTTCGACCTGGTCAGGTGAAATGATACAGTCCATGCTACTGACTTGAAGCTCTCCTTGGCATTGTGTGAACGTCTGCGTCTCGGCCGTCACTGTCTCGACCAGCCCTCGGGATCAGACAACGGACAAAACCCCTGTGTCCACCGGAGTACCAGACTTAGGAGAGTGACGAAGGGACGTGTACGAGAGCCTGAGTCCCCAAGACCGACCTCTCCACACGTAGAATTTCACCGGAAAAGAGAACGGTGTGACTCGTGAAGAGTAAATCGAGTCTGAGCGAGGAGACGAGGACTGTTAGAGGTAAGGTCCCCCCGAAGACCAGTGGTTAGGGTGTCCCTCTCCGGCGGCCCCCACGGACTGAGGACTCGGGACTGTATAAAAGGAAAGGTCTTTAGATCTCACTTCGTACCCTTCTACTCTCAGAACAAAATAAAGTTCTCCCTCTCCCCGATGAGTGAGACGTGCTTATTGGTCTTTTCGTTCCGAAAAAGTAGAAAAGTCCGAAGGTCTTTTAAATATAAGGAAGGTTGGGTTTCGACCAATGTTTATAGAGGGATTTCTTTACTACCCGGACCACTAAATACCGGGTTTCGACTGACGGTAGGTTTTCCTAATAATCTGTGAGACCCGGCTTTTTACATTCAAACACAGTGTATGTGTCTATGTGTAAGAAAGAGAGAGAGAGGGAGAGGGAGAGAGAAAGACAGAAAAAGGTCATTTTGGATCTGTGGTCGAGGTAATGATCCGACTTCTGAACGGTCCCAGGTGTTATGGTGACACCGTAATTTAAGTAGAGTGACAGTGAATCTTTCTGATAACAATGTCCACAAACCCAGGGAACTTGTTCTGTAGGACCCGATATGAAACTTTTGGTATTTCTTTACATGTTTATACTCGATAATTTCAATTCTACTAACAGAGTAAGTCTTCCCTTTAAGAGAAAAGTGTTAGCTTATTAAATCCCTTTTTGTAAAACTGAACTTAGGGGGTCTACTAACGAAGTCCAGAGGTTGTGGGTACCAGACATAACTGTGTCGAAAACTTTAAACCGTTCCTTAAGACGGAACCTGTATTTCAACCTTTAACGAAAGAGGACCCACACAAACGTCATAGAAACTTATTAGGAAGTCTGAGAAGTCTGACCGAAAGAATACTGATCTCAAGAGTCCAACCGGTCTCCGTTTGGGTGGAGAACAATTTGTTAGGACGAGGAGAGATGGACTTCCTCTTCACTCTCATCCGTACGTTATGGAAATTTGTGTATTCCACCACGGGTGGAAATAAATGACCGATCTTTTCTCTCAATAGACGTCCCGTTACACTGTTTTAGCGTAACACTAAAGACCAAGAGGTTTCTCCTTCTCCCTTGTGTTAAGGAGGGGTTCTTAAGAAACCAAACCGTCAACCCTAACAAACTCAACACTATTTCCGATTATAAATAGGTTGGACGAAGGGTTTAGACTGGACGATGAACCTTAGACGAGTCATTACTGGTTAACCAATAGAGTCTCGGGACAAACAATAGTGTCGGTTCTTGGATCCGACCATAGTTTATGGTCATATAGTAGGCAGACCCTGACCGAACAACTCAGTACACCGTTCCGTACTTCCCTTCAAAGAAAGGTCAAATTAAGTAAGTCTCAAACATCTTTCTATTACGTGTTTTATTACTTTAAATCCTCAACTGACACCCAAATTTTTGTTTGGCTACCAGGGGTTTTATATTGTCTACCTCTTATTCTGCGGGTCTCTCCTAATTATTGAATATACCCAGTGTGTTGACCGATCAACGTTTTAGTATCGATCTCAACAGAACCGATCACAAGGATAAATAATTGTTGATACACCACCCGGAACCCGTGAAACGTAACATTCATTATCTTCTAGAAAATATTACCTTCATTATCTTCTAGAAGTGAAGTTCACCGAATCACATATCTCCTTTGCGTGGCGAATGTTTTAACGTATGTCAGGATCATTCCGCCCGAAGCCCCAAACTAAGTCGTCGAGTCCACTCATTAATCTCTCCTGGACCGAAGAGAAAAAAAAAGAGTTAGGAAGAAGGAATCGTAACCGAGAGAAGGTTCTTCTGAAAAACGTTCTGGTGACTGTCGTTGAACACGCGATGGTCGAGGTTCCAAGTTTAAGTTGTCGATTATCTTTTACACGAAACGTATATCGAGGGCCAATTCAGAGGTAACCGGGGGTGACTGGACTAAACCAAAAACTCGGGCAACGACTTGGTCAGTGACACTAGCCCCCTACCTTAAACAACTAAATAAATTCAGTTAGTCCCATGTGAAGACACTTACCTAGGTCTCGGTTTAGGTAGGTATAGGTGTACGAATGACAAGTACAATTGAACTGAAATAATAAACTGACAGAAATGATTATACTGATTACACTCATAAGTACTACATCAAAGTGGAATTATCCCTTGAAAACGGGTCTTTCTCTTATCAAAGTCCACTAAAATAACAAGTAAAGTCCTTTAAGGATGGATCAGAAATATTTGTTTGTTCGTTTCTCTGTGTTAAATTTACCTGTAGTTTGAAACTTAAAATTTATATCGTAGTTTACTGACAGACAAGAGGTTCTGACAAACTTTGAGACGGAGTTTTGTGAACTAACAGATGGTTAGAGTTCGAGAATATGGTACTAGGACAAGATTAGGATTAATTCGGAGGGGTAAATTTCGAATAGAATTTGGTCTGAGGTCTTAGAATATTTGTAGAGTTGAGACGGGGACATTACAATCATACTGAGAGAGTACCATCTAAGAGGGAATGGAACTATTTTTATATGAGTCGAAACAGAATAGGTGAAATAAAACTACCGTAAAGGTCCCTCGGTCGTAAGTCCTAATTAAGGTGAGTTTTGTGAAATAACCCCTTAAGTCCCGTCTCAATCCTTCTCCACTTTTTTCCCTACCTACTACTCCTATTGGCTGTTTACAGATGTACTCGAGGTACTCACTCCCCGAAGTCGGAGCCGTAGAATGGATCCTTTTACTGATTCCTTCACCGTGTCTCTCTAGTTCGTAAACCATAAAGAGTACACCGTACATAACATCTCTTCCTTTACTTACTCTTCGGTCTACTCGTTGCCCCACTCTCTACTGTTGTGTCTGAGTCGACCCTACTATACTCACGTACCAGAAAGGGAGTGACGGGGAGTTCTTCAATTCCCGAAATTCTATTTTTCAGACTTCGTAATCCCTCTCAGACCCAAATAAAGATCCGTCGTCCTTCATGTGACTCGAACTTCAGTCTCTGGGACCCAAGGTCGAGAACAGAGGCAACCGTCAATACGCTGGGACCCGTTAGTGAAGTGTGAGGGAGAGTGAGATTCACGGGAATAAACGTCTCACTCTTACATTTTGTGTAGGACAAAATAAAACCTCTACGTTTCATCTGTTATTTGTTCTTTTCCTTTAAATTTTGTGTCTTTACAGTATGTCTACAAGAATAAGTAATAATTAAAACAATCGGTAGGTGTTTAAGAATGAGTCAATGCTAACATTGGTTAAACCGATTTGAGAGGGCCCTAAATCAAATCCAGTGAGCCTCTCTCTTTTCAACTAACGGGACTTGGTTCAGGTGTTGGAACAACGAAGTCAAAAGGGTGAACGTCCCTGTCTTAAAGAGAGGACGAAACTAAGGGCCAAACCAGTCACCTGTCTTGTGTCATGAATTCTCAGTCTCTTTGTCCCAGATTCTAAACTATACTGTAAATGACCTACAGATCAAACCCTGTTCAACGAATCGGACAACTTTGGAATTCAAGTCAAGTCAAGTCAAGTCAGCGAGTCAGCACAGGCTGAGAAACGCTGGGGTACTTAGTGTCGTGCGGTCCGGAGGAACAGGTAGTGGTTGATGATCTCAAGTGAGTCTGAGTGCAGGTAGCTCAGGCACTACGGTAGGTCGTCAGAGTAGGAGACAACAGGGGAAGAGGAGGACGGGGGTTAGGGAGGGTCGTAGTCTCAGAAAAGGTTACTCAGTTGAGAAGCGTACTCCACCGGTTTCATGACCTCAAAGTCGAAATCGTAGTAAGGAAGGTTTCTTTAGGGTCCCGACTAGAAGTCTTACCTGACCAACCTAGAGGAACGTCAGGTTCCCTGAGAGTTCTCAGAAGAGGTTGTGGTGTCAAGTTTTCGTAGTTAAGAAGCCACGAGTCGGAAGAAGTGTCAGGTTGAGAGTGTAGGTATGTACTGGTGTCCTTTTTGGTATCGGATCTAATCTGTCTGAAGTCAGCCGTTTCATTACAGAGACGAAAACTTATATGATAGAACGAATATACATTTTACGGATACGTCGTCGGTCAAGTATACGACAACGTTCTTGACAAACTCATAAGAGTCATAAGAGTCATAGAGTTTAGGAGGTTAAACTTAGACTGTCAGTCCAGTGAAACACACTACAAACACACCGTTTTAGTGTGAAAACACAAACCTGCAGAACCACATAGTCACTGATGTCTCTTTCCTTCGTATACTCCCCACGAAGACACAGTGACACTTCGATTAACTAATGTCGTTACTCTTGAAAACATTAGGACCCTTACTTTGTAGGCCACTCATGACGTCTCTTTTAACAATACGTAATATCAACGACCATAAGGACCTGTCCTGTAAAGGACCATGGGACCTTAAGAGTGTCTCACCGTCTCCAACCCTATTAACGAAACGTACTCTATCAGAATGTATCGTTTCGTAAAGTGTTACTGTATACAAAGCGGGAGGGTGTGGTTCTTGGGACCACATTTACAGGGAAGGGAAGTACCAACATCTGGAATAAAAGGGAGTTGTCTGACGAGTTCCTCCGTGTGTTTAAACAGACTTTACAACCGTCGTCGTACCAAGATAGACATGTCAATCGTCTCTCACACCAAGACGGACATATCGCTACCATACACACCCAATAAATTGACTATACTATCGAATCCAAAAACACCATCTTATCTTACCTTTAACATAAGTCATATTTTTAACTTCTTAGTCCCTGAAGTGACCACAAGGTCACCAATTCTGAGGTGAAAGGTAACATCCCCCATACTCAAGCTAGGGACTAGTCCGTCGATTCTGGAGCACATAGAGTACCGTTTTTTTTTTTTTTTTTTAGGTTTTGTATTTTGGATTCATTATATTACTGTTTAAGTTATTTTTGAAAATTTTAACAGGTGTAATTTTTTCTTTTGGTATAACGTGATTGTATGCACTTTATCGATCGCTGACCCCTAAACGATATACTGAGTCCCTTGTGTTTGGACCCGACACACTGTTTGACCTCCTCACCCTACCCCACCCTCTGCCCTCCCTTCGAGTTCTCCCTCCCCTGTATACATATGGATACTAACTAGGTGCGAGTACGTACCGTCTTTGGTTGTGTTATGACATTAATAGAAAGTTAATTTTTATTTATTTATTTATTTTTCTTTACCGAGGGTGGATAATTTTTTTATTAAATTCTTAGTATCTCTTCTTTAAGTGAAATGATTCCCGAGACACAGGAAGGGAAATTCACCTTCCTACCTCCTGGTCCTTGTACCTCGGAACCCTAAGAGATCAATAGGACGTAGTCGAGTCGCATAGAACACATACCACTCTCTTTAGACTACCAGTGACGATCGGTTTACAGTCCTACCCTCTCGGGTTACCAGTCACATTACTACTTCCCCATTTTGGTCGTACCGTAACTTTATGTGTCTAATCCTTACTTCCCTTTTCTGACTCTCTACCTCTTTTCCTTTTGTATAGAGTTCTTTCGAACGAAAAACCACCAACATAAGAAAGTTTATAAACGGAACTAAGGAAACTCTTTTGGATATCACATCTAGCCGTAATTAAGATTCCCAAAAACCTCAAATTTCGACAATAACTTCTGTTAAGGTACATCCTTAATCGGGCATATTCCTATATTATGTACCCTTCCAACACTAATACTTAAGAATTCTCTCAAAAATGGTGAAATGAAAGATGGTCTTACACACTACACGTCAATAGAAACACCAGGGGAAACTCCGTCATCTTTGGTTCAACTATAGCTCGAGTGGTAATGTCACTCCCACATCTGTAGACCTTTAGGTTGAAATACCTAAGAATAATCCGAGGAATCTTGGGATCCAAATAAGAAAGTGAGTGGTATTCCTTCGTTTTATTACAAGTGTAAGTAGTCAGAAACTTCACTTTGAACCAAGGTCCCGAGATGGTCAGAAAGAATCAAAAGTCGAAATAAGTTAGGGAGTATACTTATAAGGAAATAAAGAACTATCGAGTACATAACCTACAGGGTTGGTCTCTTTAATCTGGTTTTTTTTTTTTTTCCGTATTTCTCGTAGATGTAACTTTTCCTCCTTCGTTTTAGTAGAGATAAGATTTGTTATCTTCTTTTTATCTGACCTTTTTTTTTAACTTGTCTTAGAGACCCTCTGATGTTTCTGCATTGTAAGTACGGCAATCGTAGGACCTTTCTCTGCTTAGGATGTGTCTTAGGATATGAAACGTTTTTATAGTAGTTAATTGGTCTATGTTAACCATGAACTCCACATATAATATCGGATCCTATATGAGACGTATACAAGACACTTGGGAACTTTACTTACCAAAATACCTTGTTATATATGAGGAAAGTTCCCGAGTGTCTTGTATACGTTTGATATAGGATCCGGTATTAGTCAAGTCAAGTCAAGTAAAGTCAACGAGTCAACAGAGGTTGAGAAACGCTGGGGTACTTAGCGTCGTGTGGTCCGGAGCGACAGGTAGTGGTTGAGGGCCTTAAGTGAGTCTGAGTGCAGGTAGCTCAGGCACTACGGTAGGTCGGTAGAGTAGGAGACAGCAGGGGAAGAGGAGGACGGGGGTTAGGGAGGGTCATAGTCCCAGAAAAGGTTACTCAGTTGAGAAGCGTACTCCACCGGTTTCATGACCTCAAAGTCGAATTCGTAGTAACGGAGGTTTCTTTAGGGTCCCGACAAGAGGAAATCTTACCTGACCAACCTAGAGGAACGTCAGGTTCCCTGAGAGTTCTCAGAAGAGGTTGTGGTGTCAAGTTTTCGTAGTTAAGAAGTCACGAGTCGAAAGAAGTGTCAGGTTGAGAGTGTAGGTATGTACTGGAGACCTTTTTGGTATCGGAACTGATCTGTCCGGAAACAACCGTTTCATTACAGAGACGAAAAGTTATACGATAGATCCAACCAGTATTGAAAAGAAGGTTCCTCATTCGCAGAAAATTAAAGTACCGACGTCAGTGGTAGACGTCACTAAAACCTCAGATTTTTTTATTTCAGACTGTGACAAAGGTAACAAAGGGGTAGATAAAGGGTACTTCGCTACCCTGGTCTACAGTACTAGAATCAAAAGACTTACAACTTGAAATTCGGTTGAAAAAGCGAGAGGAGAAAGTGAAAGTAGTTCTCCGAAAACTCAAGGAGAAGTGAAAGACGGTATTCCCACCACAGTAGACGTATAGACTCCAATAACTATAAAGAGGGCCGTTAGAACTAAGGTCGAACACGAAGAAGGTCGGGTCGCAAAGAGTACTACATGAGACGTATATTCAATTTACTCGTCCCACTGTCATATATCGGAACTGTATGAGGAAAAGGATAAACCTTGGTCAGACAACAAGGTACAGGTCAAGATTGACAACGAAGGACTGGACGTATATCCAAAGAATTCTCCGTCC
>SJYO01046538.1:71436541-71572703 GCA_006410555.1 Capra ibex
CGAAAAGTTATACGATAGATCCAACCAGTATTGAAAAGAAGGTTCCTCATTCGCAGAAAATTAAAGTACCGACGTCAGTGGTAGACGTCACTAAAACCTCAGATTTTTTTATTTCAGACTGTGACAAAGGTAACAAAGGGGTAGATAAAGGGTACTTCGCTACCCTGGTCTACAGTACTAGAATCAAAAGACTTACAACTTGAAATTCGGTTGAAAAAGCGAGAGGACAAAGTGAAAGTAGTTCTCCGAAAACTCAAGGAGAAGTGAAAGACGGCATTCCCACCACAGTAGACGTATAGACTCCAATAACTATAAAGAGGGCCGTTAGAACTAAGGTCGAACACGAAGAAGGTCGGGTCGCAAAGAGTACTACATGAGACGTATATTCAATTTACTCGTCCCACTGTCATATATCGGAACTGTATGAGGAAAAGGATAAACCTTGGTCAGACAACAAGGTACAGGTCAAGATTGACACCGAAGGACTGGACGTATGTCCAAAGAGTTGTCCGTCCAGTCCACGAGACCATAAGGGTAGAGAAATTCTTAAAAGGTGTCAAAGAACACTAGGTGTGTCAGTTTCCGAAACCGTATCAGTTATTTCGTCTTTATCTACAAAAAGACCTTGAGAGAACGAAAAAACTACTAGGTCGTCTACAACCGTTAAACTAGAGACCAAGGAGACGGAAAAGATTTTGGGCGAACTTGTAATCCTTCAAGTATCAAGTACATAACGACTTCGGACCGAACCTCTTAAAACTCGTAATGAAATGATCGTACACTCTACTCACGTTAACACGCCGTCAAACTCGTAAGAAACCGTAACGGAAAGAAACCCTAACCTTACTTTTGACTGTAAAAGGTCAGGACACCGGTGACGACTCAAAAGGTTTAAACGACCATATGACTCACGTCGTGANAAAACTCGTAATGAAATGATCGTACACTCTACTCACGTTAACACGCCGTCAAACTCGTAAGAAACCGTAACGGAAAGAAACCCTAACCTTACTTTTGACTGTAAAAGGTCAGGACACCGGTGACGAGTCAAAAGGTTTAAACGACCATATAACTCACGTCGTGAAAGTGTCGCAGTAGAAAGTCCTAAACTTTGTCGAGTTGACCTTAAGGTAGTGGAGGAGATCGAAACAAGCATCACTACGAAAGATTCCGCGTAAACTGAAGTGTAAGGTCCTACAGACCGAGATCCACTCACTAGTGTGGTAGTACTAATAGAACCAGTACTTCTAGGAAAAACATGTCAAGAAGACACATAAGAACGGTGGAGAAGAATTATAGAAGACGGAGACAATCCAGGGATGGTAAAGACAGGAAATAGCTCGGGTAGAAACGTACTTTACAAGGGAACCACAGAGATTAAAAGAACTTCTCTAGGGATCAGAAAGGGTAAGACAACAAAATGAGATAAAGAAACGTAACTAACGACTCCTTCTGAAAGAATAGAGAAGAACGATAAGAAACCTCGAGACGTAAGTCTACGAACATAGAAAGGAAAAGAATCCGGTATTATGTTTGGAGTTTTTTTGACTTTTGTTGTCTTTAGGGTATCTTACATACGGGAATGGTGTTACCTGAGTTTCATCTGTAGTTACTGTCTTTCTAATCTCTTTTTAGAGGTTTATGAAACTTTGATTCGATATATGAAGATTTATTGGGTCCCCAGTTTCTTCTTGAGAGTTCTCTTTAAAAATTTTTGTGTAACTTGACTCACGTTTGCCTTTACGTTGTATAGTTTTAAACACCCCGTTTTGTCATCATCGGAACGTCGATAATTCCTTTAACTTAAAAATTAAATCTTTGATTTCTTTTTTTTTAGAGGTCCTAATTTATCAAAGTGACCTCTTAAAATGGTTTGTAAATTTCTTAATTGGGTCTTTTATGTTGTAGGAGGTCTTTTATCTTCTCCTCCTTTACGAAGAGTTTAGTAAAATATTTTGTAGATATCACGACCTCAAGATCGGTCATATTCTTTCGTTTTATTTCCCCCTCCCCTTATTTTCCCTATATGTTTCTCCCTTTATTTTCCGTATGTGTATACACTTCTATAAGTCAAGTCAAGTCAAGTCAGTGAGTCAACACAGGCTGAGAAACGCTGGGGTACTTAGTGTCGTGCGGTCCGGAGGGACAGGTAGTGGTTGAGGGTCTCTGGTGTGTTTGGGTACAGGTAACTCAACCACTACGGTAGGTCGGTAGAGTAAGAGACAACAGGGGAAGAGGAGGACGGGGGGTTAGGGAGAGTCGTAGTCCCAGAAAAGGTTACTCAGTTGAGAAGCGTACTCCACCGGTTTCATGACCTCAAAGTCGAAATTGTAGTCAGGAAGGTTTCTTTTGGCTCCCGATTAGAGGAAATCCTACCTGACCAATCTGGAGGAACGTCAGGTTCCCTGAGAGTTCTCAGAAGAGGTTGTGGTGTCAAGTTTTCGTAGTTAAGAAGTCGTGAGTCGAAAGAAGTGTCAGGTTGACAGTGTAGGTATGTACTGGTGTCCTTTTTGGTATGGGAACTGATCTACCTGGAAACAAGCGTTTCATTACAGACGAAAAGTTATACGATAGATCCAACCAGTATTGAAAAGAAGGTTCCTCATTCGCAGAAAATTAAAGTACCGACGTCAGTGGTAGACGTCACTAAAACCTCCGGGTTTTTTATTTCAGACTGTGACAAAGGTGACAAAGGGGTAGATAAAGGGTACTTCACTACCCTACACTTCTATAATCAGTGAGTATAAAACCACCACTCTTACATTTTGTCACGTCTGTGTGACTGTTTGTCAAACCGTTAAAAATTTTTTTAAGATTATACAGTTCTGGTATATAAAGTCGTGAGGATCCATGAAAAGAGTCCCTTTACTTCTGGATACAAATGAGTTTTTGGACATCTGTTTACAAGTACCGTCGAAATAAGTTTATCGCGGTTTGACCTTTGTTATGTTAATAAGAAGTTGTCCACTCACCATTTTGTTCGACACCATGTCGGTGTGGCACCTGGTGATGGGTTTTTCTTCTTTGAGGAATGTATCCGTTGTAACACCTATTTAGGAGACCTCATAGAATCACTCACTTTTTCGGTTAAGATTTCCAGTATATGTCAAACTAAGGTAAATAGATTGTAAGAACTTTACTTTTTTTTACATCTTGACCTCTTGTCTAGTTACGAATCATCCCTAAGATTTGCCCCACCGCTGTTCTTCCTTCACTCATGTGATATTTTCCCGGTGCACTCCCTAGGAACATCACTACCTTTGCAAAATATAGGACTAGGATAGTTTCAGTTATAGGATCACCACTATGGCGTGGTATCGAAAAGTTCTACAATGGTGACTCCCTTTATCCCATTTTCCACGTAATGTTTAGAGGGACATAATAAATAATGTTGATGGATACTTAGATGTAAGTAAATTTTTCTTTTTCAAAAGAAAAAATTAATCTAGTTAATCTTAGTTAGGATTAACTAGTTAGCGGAAGTACACTATTTTCCTGAACGGTCGACGACGAACTGTTGTTCATGTGTCTGACGGGACCGTCACGGTTGTCTACAGTAAACACGTCGGACAAACCATTAATATGGAGAACCAAAGGTAGTATTAATGTCACCCCGAGTGTGATATAAAGGATCCGTCCTTTAGTGGTATAGGGGAATCCTCAATGAGTCCCAGCCTGTGGAAACCGACACTTCTCAAACGCCACCTACCGACTGTTAGACAGTGCTTTAGTTCTTGAGTCGAATTAAACCTCCGACGACGATTCAGTGAAGTCAGCACAGACTGAGACACGTTGGGGTATCTACCGTCGGGTGGTCCGAGGAGACAGGGACCCTAAGAGGTCCGTTCTTGTGACCTCACCCAACGGTAAAGGAAGAGGTTACGTACTTTCACTTTTTACTTTCACTTCAGCGAGTCAGTACAGACTGACAAACGCTGGGGTACCTGACGTCGGATGGTCCGAAGAGGTAGGTATCCTAAAAGGTCCGTTCTCATGACCTCACCCAACGGTAACGGAAGAGACTTAAACCTCCGTTCTGACCCGTTACCAGACGTGAGGATTATACAGACGACACTGAACCCCTTCACACTTCTCGTAAGATTAGTATTCCCACATCAAACAAAAGTTCTTACTATCTAGGGTCTATCACGAATTAAAAAGAGAAATGTCGTTTTTTTTTTTTTTTTTTTTTTTTTTTTTTTTTTTTTTGTCTTTCTTTCGTTTTTCGTATCGAGTTCCTCCTGTGCTACTGTTGAATTCATGTACACCAGTAACAGGTAGGAGTGAACAGAGGGTTTCTCCTTGAAACCGGTTCTTCGGAGGTCCTCTCTCCACTACGAACCAACTGACGGACGATCCAAGCTCCATACAGTACCTGAAGTAAGGTGACTTCGGAGTGTTATGATGGTACCGTAGGAAAAAGACTTCCTTTTGAATTCAGGAGTCCTTTCATTGTACTAAAGAGACTCCAATGTTCACCTCAATTACTCTCAACTTTGACCTCGGATTCAGTGGGAGTGGTGTTTTAAGATAAGCAGTAACAAAACGGGGTACCATCGTCTACGACAAGGTTGAAGGGGTTCTGTGACCAGAGTGTCGACTCTTATTCTCGTTACAGTCGTAATTTGTCTTCGGTCTTCACGGAACATAAGACCTTTCTCATGACCTAAAACTTTAGATTTAGGGCCTAAGAACATGACGGAAGTCGAGGTTCCGAAAATGTATTTCGGAAAGTGAAGACCCTCGGACCCAAAGGAACAAACACTTTGTCAATAACGTTGTTAAGTTAATCTATTGTTTACTTTTCATATCATATCCCGAACCGAGGATCAAGTTAAGTACTACCTATAACGTCAACGACAATCCTTAAGGAACTCGAATCCTGTCCCGTCCTGTGAGACCCGGATCGATTAGTAATTGGGGATCAAACGTTGTTCATGGAGATCCGGTGGACGAAGAGTCCCTAAACAAGGTCCATGTACGTCACATCCTCAGAGGCACAAAGGAGAAACCTCCAACGTCCGAGTCTCGGATTAAATCGTGAGGATTCAGGACGGTTAGGTACACGAGGTTTCCCTTGGAGTAACTGAATTCACAATAGAAGAGATCTTCGGAAGGTCTTGACTCTAAGTAGTCGACAAACGAGGACAGAGAGAGTTTGGTGTCAATGTACCGTAAATAACATACAGACAGGGGGACATTCTTACAGTTACGGGACCTTCGTCAACAACCGAAGTTATTACACCGGAGTCCTGGGTCGTGTCCCGGAACCTTTCGCTTCCGTCCACTACGTACATATTTTTCTTCATCCGTTTACTGTTCGTGTCCATACTAGAGGACCTCCGACACGACCGAAAAACGGAATATCACTAGTTACAGTCAGGAGTGACGGGACCCCACAAATTACAGTCTCCCTCTTACCCCTACACACAACCGGAATTGACATCGTAAAACACAACCCGTTTGTCCTTGAAGAGGTCGTCTCGGCTACAATAGTGTGGACAGTCAAAAGTATAAATGGTAATTCATATATATTTCTCCCGCAGGGTCCACCACGTCACCATTTCTTAGACGGACAGTTACGTCCTCTGGAGCCTTTACACTCAAACTAGAGACCCAGTCCTTCTAGGGGACCTCCTCCTTTACCGTTGGGTAAGGTCATAAGAACGGACCTTTTAAGGGGTCTGTCTCCTCGGACCACTTGATGTCAGGTACCCCAGCGTTTTCTCAGCCTGTACTGACTCGATGACTCGTGGGTGTGTACATTTTTCTTCGAAGTACCTCTCTAAGTTTTGTGAGACTGGGGACCCGAGTGGAGACATTGTCAACGTACACAAGAATTGTAGATAAAAAATTAAAGAAAGGATTTTCGTCTTAGTGTCGGACGAAGAGTCGAACTCGAGGATCTACTCACCGTCCTGGTTGTTGCTACCACCTCCTCCAGAAGAGGGTCAATGAGGGTGTGAAAAGACTACAGAACCGTCGACCAGCACCGACAACCACCCCTCACACTAGACTCTCTCAGGTCGTGTCCGCTAACATGTTCTCATTGAGGAGAAGAAATGAGAGAAGGGACTCCCCCTCTGGACCACAAAAGCTTAGGGTCGAGTCAACGAAAGGTCAAAAGGTACTGAAACACGTCCTTTCTGACTACCACTCAAAGACTTGTCTTATCATTGTCAGTGGGAATGCCCCAACCCCTCTCTCAAATAGATAGTCAAGGTGTCACAGTTGACTGACAGACGATACACCGTCCGTAACGACATTCACTACCGTTATGAAGTCCCTTGTGTAACTTGTTTGCACAGACGGACTACCAAGAATGTAAGATCTTCTCCCATTGTCCGTCCCTTCTTGTGTCGTTCGTTTGCAAGATCTTCCACTAATCACTGTGACCTCTTTTAAGACCCTCGTCCTTATACCCATGACCCTTCTCCCCCAAGTCAAGTCAGCGAGTCAGAATAGACTGAGAAACGCTGGGGTACCTGACGTCGTGCGGTCCGGTGGGACAGGTAGTGGTTGAGGACCTCAAATGTGTTTGAGTACAAGTAACGCAACCACTACGGTAGGTGGGTAGAGTAGGAGACAACAGGGGAAGAGGAGGACGGGAGTTAGAAAGGGTCGTAGTCCCAGAAAAGTTTACTCTGTCAAGAAGCGTAGTCCACGGGTTTCATAACCTCAAAGTCGAAGTTCTAGTCAGGAAGGTTACTTGTGGATCCTGATTAGAGGAAATCCTACCTGACCAACGTAGAGGAACGTCAGGTTCCCTGAGAGTTCTCAGAAGAGGTTGTGGTGTCAAGTTTTCATAGTTAAGAAACCGTGAGTCGAAAGAAATATCAGGTTGAGTATAGGTATGTACTGATGACCTTTTTGGTATCGGAACTGATCTGTCTGGAAACAACCGTTTCATTACAGAGACGAAAAATTGTAAGACAGATCAAACCAGTATTGAAAGGAAGGTTCCTCATTCGTAGAAAATTAAAGTACCGACGTCAGTATCAGACGTCATTAAAACCTCGGAGGGTTTTATTTCAGACGGTGACAAAGGTGACAAAGGGGTAGATAAACGGTACTTCACTACCCTGGTCTAGGGTACTCGAATCAAAAGACTTACGACTCGAAATTCGGTTGAAAAAGCAAGAGGAGAAAGTAAAAGTAGTTCTCAGAGGAATCAAGAAGTGAAAGACGGTATTCCCACCACAGTAGACGTACAGACTCTTCTCCCTCATACGTAATAATTTATTTCGTCTGTCACTCCGTCCCCCGAGTAACTCTTCTACTGTAACCTCGTTTCTGGACTTCAACCATTCTTCCCGTCTCTGAACCTATGGACCACCTTTCACAAGGTCCGTCCCCCTCATCGTTCACGTCTCCGGAACCGGGACCCTACAGGGACTCACAAACACCTTACCGTTCTCCGAATTTTGACACATCACATACGCACGAGTCAACAAGTCAACACAGACTAAAAAAACGCTGGGGTACCTGGTATCGGGAGATCCCAGGAGACACGTACCTTAAAAGGTCCGTTCTCATGAACTCACCCAACGGTAAAGGAAGAGGTCCGCTACAAGGACTGGGTCCCTAGCTTGAACTCTGAAAATACAGAGGACGAAACCGTTCGTATAAGAAATGGTGATTGTGGTGTTAAAAGATTGGTTTAAAAAAATTTTTTATAAAATGTTAAAATTAATTTTCTTAGTCTAGTCAATCCTATGGTTCAAGTGTGTTACTTTCGCGTTCTCCGTTCTATCATTTCCCTCTCTTCACTCTGCACTTCAGTTTCCTCTACCCCTCTTACACATTCTGGATGTTCGGTAAACTCGTAAAACTAGTCTTCTCTCTTGACTGGACTAGACTCAAAATTTTTCTGAGAAGACTACTGACATGACTTCCTCCGACATCCGACTGTTCACTTCTTCGTTCCTCCTGTGCGACAGTCACTCCCAACCTTTACTAGACACATTTCTTATAACTTGGCACAGCTCTTACCTCGGACCGTCCACTACCTCATAGTCATTTGCAATCACAATAATAAGATCACAATTGTTCCCTGGTGATCGACTGTGTGTACCCGGTCCACTACCCCTGTAAATTGGTGACAAAGTGGAACCGGAACCTTTGGACTACTCGAGAAATCTCCTTGTCAGAGGAAACGGTCACCCCGTTTCTTCATTTTCTTTAGGTACTACAGACGTCAATTCCGTACAGATATGATCTTAGGACCGTGATTTCGAAAGAGATACTGGAACCCTTGTAAGGAAGTGTAGAAGAACTCGATGTCAGAGGAGAGACCGTTTGAATTATTATTGTCAGGCGAGGTATATCCCAATAACACTCGTGAATAATGTTACTGTATGCATTTCACGGACCGTTATCGCACGTGAGTTTTACGATCAAAATCAACGGTAAGTAGTACGAGTAAGTACGACCTGAATAAATATCAGATATAAAGAGGTTCACCACGAATAAAGAAAATTCATAAAAGACTAAGTCTCAGGAAGACTTTATTTTTCGGAAATTACAAAGGATTTGAAAGTACAAATTATTTTATCAGAGAAATTAAAATTTTCCTGTTTACCACATCCGTACATGATTAGTGAGGACCGGTCTACGGGCACCCTTCGAACAAACAAGTCTAATGTTCCGACTCGGTCGTGGGTTGACTCACGACCCGTGCATAATCCACGAGTCATTTACAAACAACTTACTTACACAGTCCGATATTAGTTCCTGGGTGATCAGTGTATTGACTACCGTAACATGGGATTACTATCCGTTTTCCCTTCGATTCCCGATTAATTTTATTACTACGAAGCATGGATATCTTCGACAGTTATATAAGTAATCCAACCAAGAATGTCAAAAAATTTTTAACCAGAAAATTTTACAAAAAGACACAATGTGTTAAAATCTGGGAGTTGTGTTCTCGTGACTTAAACCTCAGGTTTTGAGACTTGACGATAAATCAGAAGAGAGAATTGAGGGGACCACCGAGTCTACCATTTCTTAGAAAGACGTTACGTCCTATAGACCGAAACTAGAGACCTAGTCCTTCTAGGGGACCTTTTCCCTTACCGTTGGGTGAGGTCTTAAGACCGGACCTCTTAAGGTACCTGTCTCCTCGGACCACCCGATGTCAGGTGCCCCAGTGTCTCTCAGTCTGTGTCAACTCGTTAATTGTGAAGTGAAAGTGAACCACGGAAGACGGACCGGGATCGTACACTGGATATCACAGACCTTTTTAGTACTAATTTCATATTTACTAGGATGTATTGTATCGACTCTTATAGGGTCTTTGTTTACTGGACACTTTCAGGAAATACCTAGGTTCGGGTCCACATCACGTACCCTCTCCCCCCGACACCTTCGCACTTGGTGAGAAAGGAAGAAGTGTTAAATTGTGACTCCACTTTGATACACCCGGTGTACATTGACACCCATTATAAATAAAGAATATTTATTAAAAGAAGAGAACTACCAAAGTATAATACTTTCGTTGTGTACGAATAGTGTTCTGTTTCCGGGGTTTCGAGAGAAACGGGTGTGATTAGAGAGGGAAGGAAAGCTCTATCGGCTCCAGTTGTTTGGTTACAGTTAGGAAGGTAGTAAAAGGGAAAAGAGTGAGTCTGTGCTAGTTTATATTTCTGTGTACGTATCCCGAGAAAAAAAAAAAAGGGACTTTACCTTGGTATGATACGTCCAATCACATATATACTTTTGTATTACGTGTATATGTCTATTCTCCAAATAAAGTAGCCATTTGTTTACACCCTAGTATAATATGCGTGGATGGATATAGACCGAAAAGAGTGAGTTGTACCGGAGATCTTTTTAGGGAAGGATTGAAAGTACGTAACCTCTTCCTTTACCGTTGGGTGAGGTCACAAGAACGGACCTCTTAGGATGGCTACCCCCTCGGAACACCCCGACGGTAGATACCCCAAGGTATCTCAGCCTGTGTTGACTTCGCTGAATCGTCGTCGTCGTCGTTGAGTTGACGATATCAAACTTAAATAAGAAATGTCACTGACAATCAAGTGCCGATTCTATTTAGTACTAAATGAGTTGGCAAAGGGATAACTACTCGTAAGAAAGTCAACGATCAGAGTTCCGTTCAATGAAGTAAAGAGGTACAGTTAAAAAAATTTGATTAGTTCGAATTTTACAAACTTTGTCGTTTTCTTTGGTAGTTAGTTTACTTTTCTGTCGGATACCTTACCACCTTTTTTATAGACGTTTACTACGTTGGTCATCGTCCAATTATACGTTTTGTCTGTGTGTTGAGTACGTTGAGTTACGGTTTTTTCGTTCGTTGGGTTAGTTTTTACCCATCTTCTGGTTGTCCGTGTACTTTTCTACGAGTTGTAGCGATTCGTAATTTCTATTCGTTTAGTTTTTGTGCTACTCCATAACGAAGTGTGACAGTCTTGCCGATAGTAGTTTTTCGGATGTTTATTATTTATAATAGACATCCTACATCTCTTTTCTCTTGGAAGTATACGACAACCACCCTTACATTTAACCATGTCGGTGATACCTCTTGTCATACATTCAAGGAATTTTTTTCATTGTTAAACTTTATGGCACACACACCACACACACACACACACACACACACACACACACACAATCAGTGAGTCGGTACAAGCTGAGAAACGCTGGAGTACCTGATATCTGGTGGTCCGAGGAGACAGGTACACTTAAGAGACCCGTTCTTATGACTTCACGTATCGGTAAGGAAAAAGGTCCCTTAGAAGGACTAGGTCCCTAGTTTGAACCCAGAGGACGTGACGTCACTCTAAAAAAAGGTAGACTCGGTGGTCCCTTTGGGTATTAGATGGTTAAGGTTAGGACACATATAGACGTCTTTTGTTTTGACATTAAGTTTTCCTACGATCATAACAAGTATCGTCGTCATAAATGTTATCTGTTCTGTACCTTCGTTGGGTTCCCGAAAAAAAAAATGTAAGTTTCTGGAACTATAAAACCGAGAAAATCTCAAGAGTATGGGTTAATGTCATAAGGGAAAAGAATACAAAAGGGATAGGAAAATTACCTTATGGTGGCTTCAGAAAGAGACACCAATAAAATTAGCTGGGGAAAAGGACAATAGAACCGAAGAGGGACCCCGTACCGTATAGAAGTCGAATGTGTAAAGATAAACAGGAATAACTCATTTCAAACAGTCCCTTCTTTTCCGACGGACCCGTTCCGTCCCCGGTCTTCCCGTCGGGTGGAAGGGTCAACCTTCCTTGTAGGTTCCCGTCTTAGAGGTCAGGTCTCCCTGTACGATCAGGACCTCCCTTCAAGTTCAGTCGTACGCCCCTTTCTTCCGGTCCGTACGGTCCACACTGCGAGGTAAGTCGTGTCCCAGTGTTCGGGAACCTTATCCGTTAATGTTATAGTCGACTTTCCAAGAATTAGTGGTTGTACACCGTTTGTCCTGGTGAAGTGGTCACCCCGAGGGACCCTGTTCAGAAATGGTGACCGTACTCGGTCCATTTCATCTTTATAGGTCTGTGTATCTAAGGTGTCGTTGTCACTTTATCGTACGAACAGTCTCCCTGACTCTATCTTTGGGTCAGCACACCCGGTCTGATTCCGTGTTCCCTCTCCCATGTCCCAACCATCCGTCACCTGACCATACACCGGAAGGGATCCTAAGGGACTCCGACCTTGGTTCCGGGAACCACAAGACCCGACCCGAGTCTCTGTCTCCCGTCTCCAGTGACATAAACCCACCCAGACCTCTTTCTCCTTTATCACGGTAACAGAATTGGTTTGTTAGGTGTACCGACAGACAGCGGTCCGACGTGGAAGGTCTGTCCATTTGTTTATTACTATGGATCACACTGAGAACGACATTATCCACATTCATATCCCTAACACCCTCGTGTCACGTCAAATGATATGTTCCGGGAGGCGTTTACAAACACTTGGCTGATAACTTACTTCGGAGACACGAAAGCTTTCTTTTGTCCTCTCTCGGAGACGGAAAGAGATTGCTTCCGTCCTTCAGAAGGTCTTCTCAATCCCAATTCACCCAGAATCCCATTTCTTCTTCCTTTCTCTTAAATCACGTCTCCCTCGATACGTGGACTCATTCCGCTATTCTGACTCTATTCTGACTCATGCATACAATCCTTTTCCGGTCTCCAAACTACCCCGACTTAGTGGCGTACCTACACTGACTCTCCTTCATCCTCTATCTCAATTTCTTCGTCCATTCCGGGACGACATTTTCCGGAATTGACTGTTTGGTTCCTTACACTTAAATTCTCGTTTCCTTTAGTGACAGTGGTTCTTCTGTCACTCTCTCAGTTACTACACCAGTTTGTGTAGTTCTTACACAAAGACTCTCCGATTCATACTTAGTCTACCTCTGTGTAGTTTAATAAAAACACGAGACAACACCATGTTACAAAAAATAGAAATGCCGATAAACTTACTGAGGACTGTGAACTCGTAAAGTACAGTACAGTAGGAGTTTATGACGGTTTTATCATTCCACCAGTACTGAACCACATTCTTCGGGATGGTTACTCCGGTAGTCTTTGATTCTTTCAAGACTCGTAGCCTTTCTAAGTCTTGTGTTTTAGTCCTCTCTACCTTATGGTGAGGACCCTCGGGGACTTTATAAATCGTAAAGATAACCAATAAACTGTCCCACGGACCTCTTACGATTCCTATGATCGATCCCTTAGTTGTTCGAACTGAATAGGATGAGGGGACCATCGAGTCTGCCATTTCTTAGACGGACGTTACACCTTCTCGACCCCACCTAGGGTCTCAGTCCTTCTAGGGGACCTCTTCCCTTACCGATGGGTGAGGTCATAAGAACGGGTCTCTTAAGGTACCTGTCTTCTCGGACCATCCGATATCAGGTGCCTCAGTGTTTCTCAGCTGTGCTGACTCACTGCTTGTGAAAGTGAAAGTAGAACGAAATTTATTGGGGTCTCGGTGTACCTTGAACCCGGAGTACGTCACTCTCTGTTTAGGACGTTTCACTTAACTTAGACCTTCAAAGACCTTTTATACACTTCAAGGGTGGAAGAGAAAGACAGTGGTCTCAACCCTGGACCTTACGGTATTGTCCTACTCATCCAGTACTCCTCGGGTCACGGTGAGGACCTCGACCACCGGGTACTCTACTGTAAAACCGAAAATTAATCTCGAGTCAATACGTCCGAAGGCACACCAAGTCGACCACTTCTTAGGCGGACGTTAAACCCTCTGGACCCAAGCTAGGGACCCAACCCTTCAAGGGAATCTCTTCCCTTTCCGATGGGTAAGGTCATAAGACCGGACCTGTTCAGGTACCTGACATATCAAGTACCCCATCGTTTCTGAGCCTTTACTGACTCGTTGAAAGTGAAAGTTCGTATTTTATATCATTATCAAATCGAAAATTTTTAATACTTTTGTATTCTTAGTCCTATTGTCAACTCACATTAGATTATTTTTAACTGTCTTTATTAATGTAAACAAAAGGGAAAAACCCCGCGAAGGAACCATCGAGTCGACCATTTCTTAGACGGACGTTACACTCTCTGGACCCAAGCTAGGGGCCCAACCCTTCTAGGGGACCTCTTCCCTTTCCGACGAGTGAAGTCATAAGACCGGATCTCGTAAGGTACCTGACATATCAGGTACCCCAGTGTTTCTCAACCTGTGCTGACTCACTGAAAGTGAAGTGAAGAAGTGAAGTGACCGTCTTCGATTCTAAATAAATCGTAATTAACGGAATCAGGATCTTTATTTTGGAACCCTTCATCCCCAACGACAATAGTGAAAAGTCCACTCCGAGTCACTTTAATTCACTGAATGTCTCTAGTCTGTCGACGATTCCCCGTCCGGACTTAAGTTTGGGTCTGAGATTTCGGACACGTTAGAGGGGAATGGTGAGGACGGTGAGAAATATGTATTACACCGACAAAAAGTGAAGATCTCAAATTTTTTTATGAGAATCCCCTCGGGAATTTTAATAGTTCAAGGTAAGTCACAATAAGACTTTGAGATATTATATAAAATTACAATTACAATAAGGGGGTCAACACAGGTTGAGACGCTGGGGTGTCCGTCGGTCCGAGGAGACAGGTACCCTAAAGGGTCCGTTCTTATGACCTCACCCAACGGTAAGGGAAGAGGTCCCCTAGAAGGGCTGGGTCCCTAGTTTAGGTCCAGAGGACGTAACGTCCGTCTAAGAAATGACAGACTCGGTGGTCCCTTCGGGTCATATAAAATTATCACCTACGATATAAACACCGAGAAGTTTTGTCACCAAAACTTGTGACAAGGACCTTCGTTCCAGTGTGCAAACAAAGAACTCTAAAAGATTCTTAAAATTATAGGAAAATTTACAGAAAATTATTTAGACAAAAGACGAATTTAATCGGTCTCACCTAAGACAGTCGAAAAAAATTTTTATCCGAATTAAAAAAATCTCGTCAAAGTCTAAGTGTCATTTTAACTCGTTTTCCATGTCTCTAAAGGGTACTGGAAGGGTACTGGAGGACGGGAGTTGTTCGCATTTGAGGGGGTAATAACTGTAGGGGATAGTCTCGCCGTGTGACAATGTCTACCACCTGGACGTAGTAGGTTTCAAGTCCTAGATTCAATAGTATGTTTCAAGTCCTAGATGTAATTACAAGTCAGAGTCACAACATGAAAATCCCAAAACTGTTTCCATATTTCTATGATCGGTGGTAATATGTCTCGTCAAAGTGACGGGATCTTTATCAGACACGAGACGGATAAGTAGAGAGGGAGGTGTGGTAGAGAGTTGATTAGAAAGAGACCCTGTGAGAGGACTAAGGGTCACATTCCTAGTCTTTAGGTCAAAAGTCTCTTGACCGTCAATCTAGTGTCACATAAGACCCGAAGTAGCAACCTATGTAGGTTTGTCCTGAAGTCTAACCTTCACTCGTAGGGCTTCGTTACCCTAGAAGGATCCGTAACGTACACGAGTACACTTTCCACTGTCTCCAGGTCTCAAAAATCCCCTCGGTCACGAACGAACTGACTCAGGGGCTCCGTCCCGACCGTGGTCCTTACGACTCTCACCTCCGACACGATTTCGATTCAAGAACCGTAGGATATAAACCGTAACAATCACTACTGTCATTATTAGGAGTAGTCGGAAACATACCTCACGCTCACACATACACTGTTAAAAAACTCTATATAAGTGTATAGTATGTTAAGTGAGTAAATTTCAAAATCTCGTAAAAATAGTCGGGAGGTTCTTTGAAGTATAGAGAATCGACAGTGAAAGGTTGAAGGGTGGGAGGGGGGGCTGGGGTCTAGATTTGTTGATACTTAGCTGAAAGATAAACGGATAAGACCTGTAAAGTATATCTGCCTTAGCATGTTATACACCAGGAAACACTGACCGAAGAGAGTGAACCGTACTTCAAAGGCTCCAAGCAACTACAGCATCGGTCCTAGACATGAAGCAAAGAAAGAAGACGGTTTGTTATTAGGTAACATAACACCAAAACTTGTGACAAGGACCTCCGTGTCGGTGTTTAAACAAAGAACTCTAAAAGATTCTTAAAACTATAGGAAAACTTACAGAAAATTATTTAGACAAAAGACGAATTTAATCGGTCTCACCTAAGACAACAAACGTTGATTCTTAGGAGTGACTGTGTAAACCCCAGTTAATTCTAACACTAAAATTTTTAAATGAATCTGGTTTAGTTGGTATTCGATCCATCAGAGTTTCCCGGTAAGTGAGAGACTACAAGATACTTAGATATTTGAACTCTGGTGCACTTTACTAGCGACCGGAGACTATCATCCGAAAGAATACTGACTTAAACCAACCCCTGCTCTTGTAGAGGAGGAAAACCTGGTTGAGGAACGACGGGTGGGCGAAGGGATCCCCTAGGGCCAGAGGTGAGTAGAGGTGTGACTCGAGGAAGTGGAAATAGACCCCGGGAGAATGTTCGGGGTCGGAGTGTAGAGGTCAGGAAGTCAAAGACAACGGAATGAAATTTAGGGTAATCAGTTCCGTCTTGACAAGTGGAAAGGGAGGTAGTCCAGAGGAAAGATTGGTTCGTAAGAGAACCGGTTCCTAACTTTAGACTGGTGGTGGAAACGGAGAAGGAAGAAGAGATCATTGAAAGAGAAATACAGAGGTCTACTGATTCAGGACGGAAAAGAAGGACAAACTCTCCAAGGACTATAAGAAAGGAAAACCAAAGAGGAATTCGGTGATAATATAGGTCCGAAGATGATCGAGTGGGACTTACAGTATTTCTTGAAAGTTTACCTTAAGACGTAAACCGAGAAGGGAAGATTACGTCACTCATCCGTGGTTTGAAGTCTAGTGTACGGGGATAGTCATTTTTAAAACGAAAAATACAACTAAAAATACGGTTTGTTATTAGGTAACATAACACCAAAACTTGTGACAAGGACCTTCGTATCGGTGTTTAAACAAAGAAGTCTAAAAGATTCAAATATGGGAAAACTTACAGAAAATTATTTAGACAAAAGACGAATTTAATCGATCTCACCTAAGACAACAAACGTTGATTCTTAGGAGTGACTGTGTAAACCCCAGTTAATTCTAACACTAAAATTTTTAAATGAATCTGCTTCAGTCGGTATTTGATCCATCAGAGTTTCCCGGTAAGTGAGAGACCACACTTATAGTGTATTTATAGTATAAAATTTTTATACGACGATGACGATGACGACGACGATTCAGCGAAGTCAACACAGGCTGAGACACACTGGGGTATCTACCGTCGGATGGTCCGAGGGGGCAGGGACCCTAAGAGGTCCGTTCTTGTGACCTCACCCAACGGTAAAGGAAGAGGTTACGTACTTTCACTTTTCACTTTCACTTCAGTGAGTCAGCACAGGTTGAGGATCGCTGGGGTACCTGACGTCGGATGGTCCGAGGAGGTAGGTACTCTAGAAGGTCCGTTCTCATGACCTCACCGCACGGTAGCGGAAGAGGTTATAAACGGAAATTTTTGTATGTGTGTTTTCAGTACAGATTTTCATTTAAAAAGTTTCCTACTCTTAATCTCTTATCGTTTCTCTACAATATTTTTAAAAGAAGGGTACGGTGTCACCTAATAGAACGGGTAGTCAACGGTTATGGTAACGACAGAAACCAAGAGACACGACCATAGTGTCAATTAGAAGTGTGCCGTCTAGACAGATCCCACCAAGGAACGAGTTTGGAAGGTGCCGAGGATCCACTTTACTTGAAGATTAGCAGATAGTCGGAGGAAAGGGTACATAGGGGAAGAAACCAAAATAGAGTTCTGCTGAGATGAGGTCGGTCAACCGACCGAAAAGACGAGTTCAGGTTCTGTCACGTCAGAGGTCCTGGAGGAAGAACGAGGACGAGTGGGTGGAGTCTCTTGTGAATAGTCTTGTGTGTCGGGTATATGACAACTCGGTGCACACATCACTCGAAATTGTTTTTATAGAATCTAGACAACTGACTTTGAAGTTATTAGTTTACTGAAATTGTGCGTAAAATATAAATGGTCGAAGGGACCACCGAGTCAACATTTCTTCGACGGACGGTTCCTTCCTCGGCGTCCTCTATACCCAAACTAGGGACCCAGTCCTTCTAGGGACCTATTCTTTTACCGTTGGGTGAGGTCATAAGAACGACCCCTTTAGAGTACCTGTCTCCTCAGACCACCCGATGTCAGGTATATAAGTGTTTTCCCAGTCTGTGTTGAATCATGTTGTTGTAATGTAAATATTAAGAATAGTAGTCGGGGGGAAAGGGTTCCCTTTTGAGTCAAAGTGTTTTCAACTCCCTGAACAGGTTTAAGTGTTTCGACCTCTTCGGATCAAAGTCGACCATGGGTCTAAACCGAACACGAAGAGAGTGGTAGGTGCCAAGAAGACCACCTTACTCTTTGTTTGTACTCGTAATTTAAATCAGGTTCGGGACCCCGGAGAGAAGTTGGTCCGTGATCGGTGGTCGGTCTTGGGGAAAAGGGGAGTTAAAGTTCTTAGGGTTCACTCCTATTCTGTAAGTGTGATCGGTGAAGTGTTCCGACGACCGCCATAATTACTCGATTACAAACGTTTTATGAAACTCGAAGTTCTTTTCGGTCCGCGGTTTCTTGATGTTTCCTGATAATTCTGCCATCTGAAATTTAGGGGAATTGTTCGAGGGAGGGGAGTCTCGATTAGACCACACCTAGGAGGAAAAGAAGGATTTCGGGACCTAGTAACGAGTGGAGACATGGAATTCCCACTCTCACTACAGAAAAGACGAAGGAGGTAAAGGTCCTGAAAGTAGCGAATATTTAACAACTCGGTGTACATAAAATTATACCGTGCACCTTAGGAAGGTCACAAGTCTTAGAATAGTACTACTCCCAGGAAGTTCTCCTACTTCGGGTACGAATCTAATCCTGGTTTCTGAGTTCCTCTTTATCTACGCGCTAGTTTCTAGTACCGTTCTAGTCACCGTGTGTCCGGTACTCGGAGCTCAAATGTGTAGTGACTGCACGATTCCTCGCTCTGACCTCTCGGAATGTGGTCAATAGAGAGTGAGGAGGGGGTTCCGGTTCAGGTAGCCCCCGGCGACCCCCACCCAAATCCGACGGTCCCAGGGACTCTGCAAATCGGTCGGGGTCAGGTACCGATCTCCAGGTCTACCCCTTCTCGTCACACCACCTCCCTTTCTTGTGTCTGACCTAGAGCGTGTGGGGACTTTAAGAAGAGGTCGAGGGAGAAGTGACACCCTAAACCCCGACCTTAACCAGTCACCCGGGATCAAAAGACTGGAGACAAGACCTCGTGTTCAGACTTGCACAGTGAGGGTTCGAGTGACGGAAATTAGACAGGACACCCCTAGTCTCGAACCCGTTATATCTACGAGAGACGGAGTCGAAAAGGGAAACCGTAAAGACGGTCGGGGACTACTAAGGAACCTGTGGGGATAAACGTAACAGAAGGAGTAGGGACGTAGAACAGGGTGTGTGTCAACGAAGAAAAGAGGTCTCGTTTGAAGGAGTAGATTAACCGAACCTCTTGGAGAAACGAGTTGGGTTTCCAACTTTCAAGGGAAGAAGCAACTAGAAAGAACTCCGAGTGGATGGTTAATCAAGATGATGAGCAGAAAACACGGATGGTCGTGGTTCTTAGGTTAGTCTTAGGTCCCTTCGACCCTACCCACCCTGGGCGACGGGAGGGCTTCGCCTACCCATTGACCCACTGACATTGTCACGACACTTTCTCACGGCCCTTGTTCCTCCCCGACCCGTCTTCTGTCTACGCACAGTTCCTTTCTCCGCCTTCGATTCGACGGTAGACTTTCCGTGTGTACTAAATCGGTTGTCCTCTTACCTCCTACTCTTCGTCTCTCTAAGTGTGTTTCGGTCGTCGTGGACGCATCTACTTCCTAAGAGATCTCCCTAACTTCAGACGTACCGAACGGGTGATCCTATCGACGACGACGATTCAGCGAAGTCAACACAGGTTGAGACACGCTGGGGTCTCTACCGTCGGGTGGTCCGTGGGCGCAGGGACCCTAAGAGGTCCGTTCTTGTGACCTCACCCAACGGTAACGAAAGAGGTTACGTACTTTCACTTTTCGGTTTCACTTCAGCGAGTCAGCACAGGCTGAGGATCGTTGGGGTACCTGGCGTCGGATGGTTCAAGGAGGCAGGTACCCTAAAAGGTCCGTTCTCATGACCTCACCTCACGGTAACGGAAGAGGAGTGATCCTATCGTTAAGTAGGAATAAGTGATTACCTCTCTGTCGTGTTGAATCCGGTCCATAGTTGTTTGATGCGTATCGGGTTCTGGACTACACGTACTAAACACTCCATCTCCACCGAAATGTAAAAAAATTACTAACTTTTCTTTAGTTACTTTATAAAGTATTGAGTATTTGCAAGATATTTTAAGTTTAAAGTCACAGCTGTTTCTGTCGCAAAAACCTTGTGTCGGTACCTGACAGATACCGACGAAAAACGATACTGTCGTCTCGACTCTTTAACGCTGTCTCTGGTCTACCGGGTGTCTCCCTTTTATAAATGATAGATCGGGAAGTGTCTTTTTCACGCACCTGAGGACCGAATCCGACACTTTAGTCTGACGGTTCCTCGATCCGGACTAGGGAGAAGGATGACGAATACACTGCGACCCTTTTTAGGGATTGGAGAAACACGGAGACAAAGGAGTAGACTCCTAATTTTGATACCGACCAAAAAAAAAAAAAATTAACTCAATTGTACAATTATTTGTTTTATAAAGCTTCTTACGGACCGTACATCATTTGTGAGCTATTTACAAGTAATAGTAGTGGTGACACCGAGGTCTTGGGTCGTCACCTGAACCGTGTGAGACAATAAGGAATTTCCTATAGACAACTTTCCCTCTTACTCGCTCCTTCCCCTACCTCCATGTAGCACGGAGTGGACTAGGGTACGTCGGAAGATCTTTCCGTGCCCTCCTTTGGGACCGGAGGTTTGCGGAATAAGGTGAACGGAAAAGAGAACGGTCGTGGGGGCTCGTAGACGATCGTTAGACCCAGAACGCCGTGAAAGGAGGAACACGACAATTAAAAATTTACCTAAAAGCCCGACACCTACTACCTCCCTTTTCGTCTCCCGCACCCCTCCCTTGGGGAGGTGACACCTGTCACCCTTCGGTATTAACGCCCCACACACGGATTCTCTAGTACAAAGGTCTCCCATCCCCACGGGGATTGTATTTGTTAGGGATGTTCTTTTTCTTTTCTTTGTTGATAAAGAGCCTCAGGGGAACACTCAGGGTAACCCTTGACAAGGAGGAGTCGTAAACCTTGAACGTCGTCGGAGGACCCCTTTAGTCGGGGTCCTGGTATCTTCTCTTCCCGTTTCAGCGAGTTAACCTCCGACTTACGAAGACAGCGGCGTTCCGAGAGAACACCAAACCTTATTCCGAGGACAGGAACCACACCGTAGACAGGAAATTTTTGATCGAGTCTTGCGAGACTTGTGGAGGTCACCTCGAGACTTGAGTAGGAAGTCCCTTATAAACTAGAAAGTTGACTAACCTCGCGGTCACTTGGACTCGGTTCGGAAGACCCAGTACTGTCTGGGGCGAAAATGATAAAAGGTGTAAGTGGGATTCTCATGAAGCCCTTGGGGCGTTTCCTGTCTCACTCACCTAAGTACAGACGGAATAGATAGATAAGTGTTTTCAATGGTCGTACCTGGTCTTCTCGATTCACGGTGGTCACACACAATTTCTTAGGTAAAGTTGCGTCACTTAGGGTGTGTCCGACTCGGGACGGTTTCCTCTTTGTGGTGTCGGATACCCGGCTACCGACTAGTGTGAGACAAATGAAGGTGAAGGGAACAAAAGTCGGTGTGTCGGGTAGGACTCTACCCTTTCCTACGTCGCACACTGAGAATGAGTGAGTGGAGGACCATGTAGCTCTTGACCTTAGAGCGAAGTTGTCATTAATGATACTAATGTCCAGGGACACCTTGAGCATCCCACTCGAGGTTTGTGTTAAGGAGTTCGAACAGTTTAGTGACGCAGCTAAACGAATACTTTCCATCAAGATTAGTTTTCCTCATTAATGTTATAATTCACGGTTCGGAACCACACGTTTGAGAACTCAGTATTCTATAATTCGAATTAAATTGAGGTGACTTCCTCCGTACATCGTAGTACATGAGTCGGAAGACTTACCTCCACTCGGGTTTTGAAGTGAGGTCCTTTCACCTGTTCGATGAACCAGATAATCGGTGAGTTGATAGCGTATGACATGTTCGGACTCGTGGACAGAATCCGTCGCTAAATGAGAGTCTTCAGGATTACTAAATTACCCAATGACTCATTCTGGGGAGTACGTGACTGAATGTTTCGACAATCATAAAGTCCCGACATTGATGTGAAACCGGACCGGGATATGGGATTGTAGATAAATGAGTGAGTAAGTAAGTAAGTTACATACAACTCTATGATCCGGGATACAACCCGTGCCACCTACGACTCTATTTATTTTGTACGAGACTCAGAAGTTCTTTGACTGACGAGTAAACCCTTCTGTCCGAGTATTTGTCCACTAATTGGATATCACACTTTTACGATATTAAATTTTTTTTTTACAAAAGACCTTCTCATCCTTTTTCCTACGGAGGTGGCTTGAACTGCTTCAGGTTATTCCGAGACTCTCCTCCAAGGTGGGGTCGACTAAGATATTCCTACACTCACCCACACTCTCTGACAGGTCTCAGGGTTCTTCTCCCTGGTCGTATCGGCTCCTCACGGTCACTTATTGCACTGCATAGAGTCCTTCGATATTTGTCAAATGACACTAAAAATTCGTATCACGCATGCGTATGTGCACGCACAGGTGTCTGCGGACCTGCCTCCAACACTTCTCCAGGTCCTCTCCCTTCGTCCTCGATCATTAACCTAAGGACAGGGTACTCCTGGTAGGTTCAAGAAGAGGGGTCTTTCCCCCAGTCCTAGATTCACGACAATGATAAAACTCCTTAGATGAGTTTTTGTACCACCGTCAGTTTTTCTAAGGTGTTTGGTTTGGGACTGTGTACAGTGTGTGCATCTGTGTTAGCGGAACGGGGCGTCTTGTGTGTTCACGAGGACGAGACACCCCCATCGTGGCAGAATGTGTGTGTTACTGGGCCCATGGGAGTTCCCATACGAGAGTAGAGTCTTGGTTCAGAATGGACCCCAAGAAATCGTCGGTCCTTCAGAAGGGTACTTTATTCACCTCACTAGTCAGTATGACTAGTAAGACTATCTAACGGATCACCTACTTACCCGGTACGACGAATATTACTGGACAAAAGTAATTGCTACCTTAGTAGGAAGTCAAACCGATTCCGTGACCTTTGTTCCTGTCGTGTGTAAACTTAGGTAAATCAAGTCCTGAAGAAGAAGAAGAAAAAAAAAAAAAATTTCTTATACTTTGGTTTCTGAAGTCCTCTTCCTCTCTTTTTCTCTGTGATGTACGAGACCTACAGGGTACAAAAATTATAAAAATTTCGATTAAAATTTGATAGTGAATCCCACCTCTTTGATAAATGGTAAAGTAATTTTTACTTCTGTACTTCCGAGTCTCTCTCATTTCATAATCGGTTCTAGTGGGTCTCTCACCTAGTTCCTGACCTTGAGTTCAGACTAGTAATTTCGACCTGAGAACGTTATTGTACGACGAGAGAGAAGACTACTCTTACTTCCTTCTATTAATATAATGAATACGTAAAAAAAGGAAGTCTATAAATACACTTTATTTGCTCAGAGAATTTTTAACCTTTATCACCGATGGTATAATTGACAAGTGACTTATAAAACCGACGAGTTCGCTCTTTCATGTGTTACGACCTTTACTGTGCAGAACAAAACAGAACAGACTTTAATAGTAAAAAGAATAACAGAAGAGAGTAAGTGTGTAAAGGGATTATTTGTGACTTTTAAAAGAGAGACAAAGGACCGGACGTGACACATGTCAGTAAGTCAGTACAGGGTGAAAAAACACGGACATCAGACGGTCCGAGGAGACAGGTACCCTAAAAGGTCCACTGCCCACGTCCAACGGTAAAGGTCGAGGTCTCCTAGTAGGGATGGGTCCCTAGTTTGCGTGAAGAGAACGTAGAGGACGTGACCGTCCGCCTAAGAGATGGTGACGTGGTGGACCCTTCGGGAGAGACAAGGGACGATCCACCGTCAAGAGAAAAGGACT
Organism: Capra ibex; assembly: GCA_006410555.1. Taxonomy (NCBI): domain Eukaryota; kingdom Metazoa; phylum Chordata; class Mammalia; order Artiodactyla; family Bovidae; genus Capra; species Capra ibex. The sequence continues at coordinate 71,460,243 of SJYO01046538.1, forward strand.
TCTAGAGAGAAAGTACTTCAGTTCCGTCAGTTTCGTGCAATATATTCTTAGAGTCGCCACACATTTGTTTCTGAACGTTCAAGGTCGTGAAGTCCGTTGTCGTACCTTAGTATCTTAAGAGTTCCACTCTCTATGGGTCGTCCAGCAAACATCACTGTGTCATCCTAAACTTATGTCGATTTTGGTCTTGTAGACCAATCTCAACGAATTCTGGTAATTTTTATATTAATGTAATTTTTTAGTTTATTTAGTAAATTCATTTAACAAGTCATAGAGTGGTTTAATTACAATAAATAAAAAATGGTTTAATTAGTCGGTGTCCAGATTACAACTCTGTACCGGGCATTCTTGACGTCTCGTCATCCATACACAGTAACGGAAAGAAGGGGATCGCGGGTTTACTCTGTACAAACTTGGTCGGTTGTGTAAATGGCGACCAGGACACGGTGGGATGAGTTGTAGAATTGACGAGGTGTCGTTGTAAATCTTTACTCTGGACGACACCTAGGAACCGACTCCTCCAAGACCCCTATTCTTCCGGTTTAAGTGCTCGGACTAGAAGAGTAATAGGTCAATCGGAGTAGTATAAAAAGGAAGCGATCTGACGTTCTCTCTCCGACCTCTCTTTCACATGCCAACCCGTGTTTCGGTAGGTAAATGTCCTTACTAGTAGGACGGACCCCAGTTACTGGTCCTACAATCCGGGGTCGTGTCCAGATTATTAAACTCTGTCTTTATACCTGACAGACAAAAGTTCCGAACTTTGAAGGTTTCATTTTGAACGATTAGAAAAGAAAGTACAATCCTTGTTAGTCTCTGCAAAAACCAACCTAGTCTAACCTTCCTATTCTCAAGTAAAAAAATTCGAGAAACTTACTTATTATTGACGGGTCTTTAGGAAGACAAAAAAGGTGAACTCTGAAAGGAAAACAATGGTTTACTTGTTTCCGTTATTAATGACCACGAAGGTAATGAAGGATTACAGTATTCGTTACGACTGTAGACAGGAATAAATCTTGGTGAAGATAAGGATCCTTTACATTTTTTTTTTTTGATACTTGAAAGTAACCTGAAAAGAGGTAAAGTTAAGTTTCAATCAACCTTATGTTCCTCTTATGTAAGAACAAGGAAGACTGAGGTCAAATTTTCGGACTGATTATATTAAGGTAGGATCCTGACAAGGTCATGACAACTCAAAAGAGAACCCTTCAATAGTCTCTCCGAATCTCTAGACCATTGTTCCAATTTGACCCAGTAACAACAAGTTCTGAAAGACTATCGTCTAAAGTACTCCCCAACTCTAGAACCTAACTGGACAGGAAAGGTCCGAAATTATATATCATACCTTTCTCTTCATCCTCCAATCAATTCAATGTCTCAAAGATCTAAGTCCGGAGGAGGTGAGTGTTCACTGGAACCTATTAAGTCCAGATGAGAGACCTGAATTCAGAGGGAGAGACATCTCATTCCCGCGAGACGGACTAACAGACTCTCTTTTGATAATACAAACACTGTAGTATTTAAATTGTTCTACCGTTTATAAATTAACTCGTAGATGTTACAAACCCTGTGACCTGATTTACGGTGTCTATTTTTCTACTCAGTATTTACCAGAACAGAGACTCAAAAGACCTAGATCTCCCTTTCCATGTATGTCAGTCACAACTGTATTATACCTAATCTTTATATATGTCAGGTAATAAGATACTTTACAAGACCAAATGTTCCCGTTGTACCGAAAACTTAGTCACCTTATTCTCCTCTAATGTAACGTCTCCACAAGTCCTCCTCTCGACCTCACTTTCTAACACCTCTCTAACTAAATAACCCCCCTTGAGTAACCTAAGAGTTACAACAACAAAAATTAGAAGTTCGTTGTCACAGAGGACACATTTCCGTTACCATTCGAGACCTCTCCCTTCGAGGTATTTGTTCGGACGATAATTAGTAATAGAATTACTGGACTCGGTTGGACGACTCGGAAAACTACAAACGAGTTGAGGTTCCTAATTCTACGTTTAGACCCACACTAGAGATAGTGGTGACGTACTCCTAGGCACCAGGTAATTAGAGTCCGATGTTTACTCGTCTCGATTGGAGTTTGTCTGTGTCACGTAAAGTGGAAGGTGGGTCCCCTCCCCCGAGATACATGGTGAGGGGCGAGGAATGGGATCGGGAGTGTTTTGGACCCCTCCCGAAAAAACCCACCTTAGGTCAGACTTACCCCAGGAAAGGGAGATAAGGTCAGTATTTTTTATAAATGGGTCACGAAGGGAAGTTCAACTTAGGGGTCACCGGTACCCTTGGACGGTTTGGTCTATGAAAGGTTCTCCTTATAGAAGTATTGGTTTAGACGTTTTTCTACTTTCTTTTCCTCCTTCCGTGAGTTTGTAGTTTTGTCGTCCGTATTTGGGTTCTAGATTTGTATACCGTTTTCCTACAGTCCACTGTCGAAATCCTTTACTCTGGACCAAGTCTAGAGTCGGAACGGGGACTAAGCACAAACGGGTCTACCACCCCGTCAATCCTGGTATCGCAACTCTTTGTCCAGTTATAGGTCCGAGACAATGAACGAGGCTTCGGACCGAGTGTATTGAACTGAAGAGACCCGGTGAAGATAGTTTGTTCTTAAAATTATATACATGTGGGGATATCCCACTCTATTATCATAAAGATCTCGGTAACTTACATCTAACATTTCTTCCCTAGAGTGTTTACCCTCTACAGACACTTGAGTCTCGTTTCTATTAGGGTGAATATTCGGAAAGTCAAGAACGGGTGAGTAGTCCGAAGGTCCGTCATCCCAAAGAAGAATGTCATCCCAAAGAAGAAGGGGTCTAAGATAGTGGGTCGAAGTGAACGAGGACCCTACACTGGTACGTCTACTCAGTCGGACCCCCTATACCAGAGCGGATTCAAAACGCAAGGAATCCCACCTACTGTATCCGCTAGTCCGTCAATCGTGAGGTTTCCCGAAAGGGTCACATCTAAGGGACTGTAAACGCCGGGTGTAGTTTCATAAACAAATGGAGATAGTGATGGGGCAATTTTCGAAGACTGACATGACCGAAAGGAAATCTTATTTGTAGTCGGTCACTAGTCACCCATAGTCACTAAGACGTTTCAGTGACCTGAGGAAACCTTATCAGTGGGAACATGGACGGGACACCACTACAAAAGGATACAGACCGGAAACAAAACCCCCGTTCGACTCTTTGTTTGGCGGCGTTGTTTTGTTGCGATTTTACCGATTATTCCATCGTCGGTTGTGTCAAATTACTCTTTTACTGTCCTTTTACCTTTCCGGTGTGTTTGGTTTTCTATTTCCTTGCAAGATAGAGTATTACATAGTCTCAAAGCATTTGAACTCACAGACACGTCTATCTACAGTCCACACCAACAAAGTGGTGACACTATATTCATGAAAACCAGAGTATAAAACCACTAGACTTACTTACGCGACGAACCTTTTTAGGACTTAAACATTGTTTGTCGGACTAACATTCGACAGAACTTTGATTGACTACCTTCTACTGAGTTAAGTCTATGTGTTTTCCCTGCAGGGGTTCTTTAAGAGAAAAGTGTAGGTGGGGTGGTAAACGGGTCCGGGTCATCTCATGGACTGTAGTTCGTCCGTGGGGTACTTAATTCTTAAATCGAGTAAGACAGTCAAATAAATCCTATGAACCATTTCTAGGAAGTGTAATAAAAAATAAGGAGTAGAGGGTACTTGGTATGAATTTGTAGGTAAAACTCTAATAAAGGTTACCTCACTGTGGTATCGATTGAAACCGTCTTGTGCCTAATACGTTTGTCACAATACGAACCACCAAGGAAATTCTGTTGGTTCTTAAATAAGACCGTCCGAACAAGGAAACTTCCTACTGAGGGAAATTTTGAGGGTCTTATGTGTCTCACGCACACACTTGTATCCGAGTCCAGGGGTGTAAAATACCTTTACTGTGACTTAGTAAAACGTTGTTTCCTTCCCGAAACCTACGAAAAACCTCCACACCGTCCCACCGTCCTAGGCCCGTTTGGTCAGTTTACCCACGTGGGGATTCGTCGGTTACCGGATGAGACCTTCCTTGACCCAAGTCTTTGGTCTTACTTGACACTAATGCCTTCTAAGATTCGTAAGAGTGGATATTAGGTCCCTACAAACGTGAGAAGTACTGGTACATTCCTTCAAGGATTGGTCACCTACCGGAAGACGAGTGGTCTTACTCTCGATGAATGTGGAAGGGTAAATCTCAGAGAACCGATTTCTCCGGAAATGTCTTGAGGTCGGATCATCAAAACCCAGAAGAAAGGTTCTTCGGTCTCGACGGAAACACAGTCGACGTTCCCGTCTCCACCCTGACGGTTTCAGGAATTTCGGGGACGAAGTGGATGTTGACAAGACTAAAACAAGATAATGTATAGAAACCTAAGAAAATTACAAAATTCTTTTCTTATGAAGACGAAATTTTTACAAACTTTTATTAAAGTAAAAAAAAAATTTGTATCTGTTTGACCCGGGTTCTCTACTTGTCACTTTGACTAGGGGAGTTCCAGTGGTACAACGGTTGAGGTTAGGAGAAGGATCAACTGGAGTAGACTTTAAGTGACGAACGTATAGATGTCAGGAGTGGAGAGGGAACTTGAGTTCGTGACTTATCGATTGAAAGACAGAAAACGAGAACCTATAGATAACCCGTAGAGTTTGAATTGTTAAACTTCTGTTCTGAACTTAGAGAGCGGAAGTCAGATATGGAACAGACGGACAACATCGGTCATTGACATCGGAACGGACACTGGAACTTATACCTGACACGATGACCGACACCTTATGCAACGGTTGTCTTGACGGAGTTTATGAGACCCGTTTTTGAATCCTGGGTAGGAACTAAGAGGAGAAAGGGAACAGGGATGTAAGTCAACTAGTCATAGTCCTGAGCCCAAGTAATTTAGGAAGAGGTGTGTACGGTACACTTGACTACGAGAAAGAAAAAGTGGACGCAATTACCTTATCGGAGAATGGATCAGAACAACGGAGAAGACGGAGGTGAAGGGAGTATTAGGTAAGAGAGATGTTGTTATATTAAAGGACTTTTGCTCTTCGTTTGGCATAAGGAGAGAACAAGTTATGGACGGTTCTTGTTGGACAACGTGAAACATATTTTAGACGTAGGAAAGGAGACGGATACCCCGGGGACGGAAGGAGTCACTGGAACTCACCATGTCGAGAATGAGAGCGAGAGAGGGGTTCAAGATTCGTGTGTCCAAGAGAAGACTGTGGACCTCGTAGGTTCGAGTTCAAAGTGTGACTTGAGAATATCACTCACTCACTTCAACGAGTCAGCACAGGCTGACAAACGCTGGGGTACCTGACATTGGATGCTCCGAGGAGACAGGTACCCTAAAAGGTCCGTTCTCATGACCTCACCCAACGGTAAGGGTTGGGTCCCTAACTTGGGCCCAGAGGACGTGACGTCCGTCTACGAAATGGTAGACTCGATGGTTCCTTCGGGTTGAGAATATCATCGACGGGGAATAAAGGACCTTACAAGGAGGAGATTCAGAGTTCGAGTTCAGAATTACAATAACAACTGGAAGTCTCTTTGGAAGGAATGAAAAGTTAACATCGGAAGGGTCTGTGAAAGATTGTACAAAAGAACGAAGTAATTTAGTATCTTGTGTGTCGAAAAGTTGAAAAGCAAGAAGAAAGAGAATAAGTAACGACTTACGTGAAAGAGAGAGACTTGTTCCTGGCACTCTTATCTTTAGCACGGTCAGTGTTTGGAACACGTTACAAAAGAGGGGTCGGGGATTTTGTCAAGGATTGTGTAGTGACTATAAGTTATTCCTATGTAACTCATTTACTTACTTCCACTAAACAGATTTCTGTGTGTCAGGACCATCTTGTTTCTGAGACTAGTCCGAAGGTCTGAGGATGAAGTGTCTCTCTGAGTATTCTAATTGAAGTTTACAGAGATAAGTCCCATCGTAAAATACCTAAGTACACTGCAAAAGGAAAGGTATCTCACTTTCTTCCTTTATTTCAAGGAACTCAATATTAGAGACTTCAGTACTCCTATAAAATGACGAATCTTTTATTAGTTTAATAAGGTATTTGTAAATAACTCTCCGATAATGGATCTTGATAATTCGTACTTCTTATTTTGGTACTTATTCTTTATCAGGGGTGGGAGAAGAGATCTGTCCCTCTCTCTCCGTGGATTTGTCTACTACTGTCATAATTTGAAAATCACCTATATTTTTATTAACCATTATGAATGACTCGTGAAGAACACTTAACCTACGAGAAGACTCGTAAAATTGACGAATTGTGTAAATGAAAAGTATCCTTGGGTCACAGTACAAATGACGATAAGGAGATCAAAACGTCAACCTTCTCTGACTCCGTATCTAATCCATTAAACTGGTTCCAGTCCGTTATTCGTACACATTGGATGATACCTCACGTAGGACAATCAGTGACTCGATATGACGGAGCGAATATCTCGACACGTCTTTCACTATCCTTCTATCCCTTAGTCACGGAGGTAGAAACCACCGGTCCCCCTAGTCACTTCAGAAATGACACCTTTATTACAAACTGGAACCTAGAACTTCCTGTTCCCCCTCTAAGGGAGTTCCCTCTTCAACACCTTCGTACTTTCCATATCTTTTGTTGAGTACGTTTCGGCGACTCAACACTTTCTCGGAGACAGAGTCTTTGACCGGTGGTGTAACACTCATCGTCTCTTTCCCACACATACACACAAGTCAGTACAGGTTAAGAAACTCTGGGATACCTGGAATCGGGCGGTCCGAGGAGAGAAGTACCCTAAGAGGTCCGTTCTTATGACCTCACCTGACGGTAAGGGAGGAGGTCCTCCAGAAAGACTGTGTCCCTAGCTTGGGTACAGAGGACGTAGATGACACAACCGTCCCCTTGAGATGGTAACTCGGTGGACCCTTCGTCTCTTCCCTACTCTCCATTTTGACCTCTTTTACGTCCCCGGTCCTACGTTCAAAAGAAGAGGACTTTCACTTCCTCTTACTTAAAAGGTGAGTTACTCTTGTTCACCTCTGAAAGTTCGGTCACTAAATGTGTAAGATTCGAACGAAATGTTTAAGCTGTCAGAAATACGTTTCTCACCGAACCGCTTCCCCCCTTTCCTCATCTTTCTGATCCTTCAGAAACGTCACCAGGTCTACCCTCTCCGTCTCTCTGACGTCCCATAACACCGGGGATAAAGGACGTCCACTCGTTTCACGCGGACTACGATGTACACTTTCCTTCCTTCTCGTCGACGAACCCCACTCGATTCGCACGAGCGGATTCCGCACAGACCCTGGTAAAGAGGTCGTCGGTTCCTCCAGTCGTATCCGAGTCGACGGGGTGGGAGACTGAGGTCGGTCGACAACGTTCCCGAGGTCCCTGTCTCGGAGAAGGTGTGACGACACAGAAGTCCCGAGCAATCCTTTTCCGCCGACAGGAGAACCATTACGGACACGGAGTCGGGTCGTGTCTTCACTACAGTCACGTAAAAAGAGGACGGACAGACAGTGACAAGAAAGTGTTGTCCAAAATTTTTGTACGACTCCAGTATACTCTTACACAATTACACAAACCACCTAATAATAGTAAGACAGTAAAGACGTTGACCAATCTCCCCACTCAAGAAAACCACAAATCTGTTCTTTCGTACCTTAATGGAAATAGAGAGAGACGTCGACTACGTACCTCTGCCAGGTTCTTCTTTTGTTGGCATAGTCCACGACATAGGAGAGTAGTTGAAGGGAATAGAGAGGAGTGGACTCGTAAAGTGTCCGGGAATGGATGTAGGGGCAACGGGAGTGCCATCTTGTAGAGTCCTGTTGTGGGTTCACAAATCTCCTCTCTACCGACTTCCTCTTAACGGGAGTCATAAGAGACGACCAAACGTTCTTTAATATATATATATTATCATTCATGAGTCTTCGGACCTATAATCGAAATAAAGTTGAGGACTAGGGTTACGGATTTTTATATCGTCAAGGACAACTATGCCACTAGTATTGTTTTGGAGAGACAGTAACTGAACAACAAAAACACAAAGTCATATAACACTAAAATAGATGGATTGTCTATGAACATCTGTCAATGTTTACAAAAATCTGAATCTCTAGAAAATAGTCGGACCCCTGAGGGGACTAAAACGGTGTAATCCTTTCCTACACACGATACTACAAACTTCTAAGGTCATGTAAGTTCCTGCCGACGTATCTAATTCATACAATTTTCCTAATACCAATCTTGACAAATCCCGTCTTTAAAAATTTGTATACAAACTTTTTGTTCAATATCCTCAGCAAAATTCCTCCTTTTTCTTAAGGTAACACATGATTGAGATCCTATATCATCCATAAAAAGACAGAACCTCTAAGTATTATATTGTTTTTCTACCACAAACATGTCAAAACACATTCATATCGTAAACGAACACAAATACTACTGGTACCATACACACACACACATTTTCTCACGTTCTGTAAACATTACGTACTAAAAGATTCCAAAGATTTTTTACGTTCTGTGCATTGATGTTGGTTATAAGACAGGAGACATACCTAAAAGGCAAGGCTAAGATAATTGTAATAGGTAAAAGAATCTCTAGAAAAGCTCGAAACCCATCAACCAACCTTCGAGTAAAAGTACTAAAAAAAAGGTCAGAGTCTAAAGGGTGTGGTACGTAGTATACTCACCCTTTTTATAAGATCCAAAGAGGATGGAGAACAAGTGAAAGGTGAACGATCAATTAACCTGACGTAGTAGTCGTCCAGGGGAAGTGTGGTGAGAGAGTCCGATATTAATACGTACGTATGCCCGACTAAGTGAAACAACATGTCGTTTTTAATTGTGTTGTAACATTTCGTTGATATGCGGTTATTTTTTCATATGTGTGATGATATATATTTTATCTATTGGTTGTTCCTAGGATGACATATCATGACCCTTGGTATGAGATATAGAATATTAGCGGATATTACCTTCTCTTACATTTTTTCTTATATATATATATATGTGTATATATATATATATTTTGTGTTAGTGAAACGACATATGGACTTTAATTGTGTCGTGACATTTAGTTGGTGTGAGATTATTTGTAAAAATTTTTAATTGTTTTTTTTTTGGGAGTTCATGGTTAACGTTTCTAAAAAGAGTGGACGAAGATGGGAAAAACTTGGGCAATAATTAACAAAGTTTTATTAAGGTGAGACCCTTGAGGTTGAATTCGAAAGTCCTGTGTTTTGATGTAAATACAGGGACGACAGGGTCGGAAAAGACGGTGATGTACAGGGGGAAAGAAAGAAGGAGTAAGTCTATTATTTACTCGACGATGGATAATTTGTAGATATTACGTAAAAATTGTCAAATAGAGTAAATTGAAAATATTACCTCTAACCCTCATAAGTGGGGTAAAATGACAACTCTTTCATTTTGAGTCTCTCAAATTCTGTGGATGAATTCCAGTGTGTCGACCTTTCACCGTCCGATTCTTTAACTTGAACCTAAACAGGTCGAGGGTTAAAACATAGTAAAAGACATTAGGACATAGTGTTCGAACCTATACCCATAGGGACCTACTGTCGTATCCATTTTGACAATCCGGATCCCTTAGATAATCTGATCGGTGTGATAGAGTTGTAATACCCGTCTTTCCTTTATAAAATTTTATGAAAATTACCACCTTACTTCATTAAGTATTATACCCGATTTTATGTATAAAAGTTCTATTAAAAATTCTACATTGACTTTGACGATAATTTACAACACGAAAATCTCTATTGAAACTCGGTTCAAGGATTCGAGGGTTCCTATAACCAAACAAGAATATATGGTCAACTTCGACTTCGAGGTCATGAAACCGGTAGACTACATTTCTCGGCTGAATACCCTTTTCTGGGACTACGACGTTTTTAAACACCCGTTCTCCTCTTCTCTCACTCACTGTCTCTTAATCTACCAACCTACCGTAGTGGTTTAGTTACGTTTGTTTAAACTCTTTTGAGTCCCTCTATCACTTCTTGTCCCTTCGGACCGTACGACGTCAGGTACGTCAGGTACCCTAACGTTTCTCAATCTGTGTTGAATGAGTCTACCATTTCGCAGACAGACGTTACGTTCGCTGGGCCCAAGCTAGGGACCCAACCCTTCTAGGGGACCTCTTCCTTTACCGTCGAGTGAGGTCATAAGAACGGACCTTTTAGGGTACCTACCGCCTCGGACCATCCGATGACAGGTACCCCAGCGTTTCTCAGCCTATGCTGACCCGCTGAAGTGAAGAGAAATCTCTGACTTCTCACTTACTGTCGACATATGGTAATCCCAATATGGTACCTCTTCTTTGAAGCAAATATGGACAATGAGGGGTAACGTTTTTTTTGTGATACTTTTCAAGATTTGAGTCAAGAACAGATTATAAAAAGATTTGACATAATGTCACCAAAGTAAATGAGTGTGCCGGGACAAGGATCGAAGGTCAGAGAGAAAACTATGTACGGTAACTATACTAATAAGTAATCAAGTACTCTTGGACTGATACGTAGATAATTATTTGGTGTCCTGTAGAAATCAAGGTACACAAAGATCTTTGTAGATGGTTTTGTAAATTTTTACTTTAAGGAATACGTAGGTAAAATTGTGCAAAAATAGTTACTTGAAATGACGACAAAAGGGTTAGTAAGTACAAACTTTACACTTCTAAGGGAATCTGAAGTACAATCGGAAATAGCACTATATACACTCGACCTTTGTAGTCGACGAGGTGACAGTAGGAGGTAAAGGAAACACCGACGGGACATGGACAGGGAATAACCAGGAACGAATCTAGTCGCCAAGAGTCTACCCGTTAAAACATGGGGCGGTGGAGTAGTTCCTTTGTCAACCGTTACAGGTCTCTATAAAACCCCACAGTGTTAACCGTAAATCACTCATCTCCGGTTCCTACGACGATTTATAGGATATTATACACCCTGTCTGGGAGTGTTGTAACTCGGGGGTTTCAGGTTTCACAACACCAACTCTTTGGGACCGGACCAGGTACCCTTTTAGAACAAGTGACCAAGGAGGAGAGACGAAGACGAAGTGGAAGGTGGGTCGACCGGTGTAGTTCCAAAGATTTCGTATATAGAAGACTACAGTAGGGTGACCACTGTGGAAGGTACCACGAATCACTTAGAGAGTAGGACAATAATTCTAAGAGGTTTTATCAAGATCGGGACCAAGGGTGAGGGAGGGAAGTACGGTGTGGTAGTATGGTCTGAAGAATGTGGTCGAGAAGGGGGTCCGGAGATGGGACCTACGGAAATAAAAAGGGAAGGAGCGGGAGTGGGGAGGACAGTTTTAGGACGGGGAGGAAGGTCGGGTTGGCGTTTCCGATGGAAGGAAAGAGTTCGGAAAGGAATAAGGGGGTGTACCGGAGTCGAGAAGGGATGAGGAGAGATACCCGAAGGTAGTAGTTCAACATAAGGGACTCCTGTCGATGCCGTGGGCCGATGAATGTGAGTCTAGGTGTGTTGTGACTCGGAGCAGACCGTACAAAGTCCCAACGTTGAATTTTCCTTCTCCGTCCTCCTTACACTTTCCTTCACCCGTGAGTGTGGTTCTTCCCGTCTCGCCTCGTACTTCCTCGTGTCCCCCGACTAGTGTCCCGGCTCTTGACCACCGAGTCGAAGTGGACGAAGAACTCGAAAGTAGAAAGTAGTGCCTTAGTGAACGATGGAGTTAGGTGAGAGGGAGAGAGGGAGGAGAGGGAGGAAAGAAGGAGAAAAGGAAAAAGAGTGAAGGAGGGAAGGAAAGAAAATCTTGTAAGTAAGAAATTCTTTCCTCGTCACTGTAATAATGGTTCCCCTACCTTTAATTAAGAATCTTATACTTTTTTTTTAATCGATAATGTTACCACACACTGAAAGGTTTCGAGTTGAGATGGGTTTCTTTAGGATAATTAAAGGGAGTAATCCCCATTCATCGTAAAATTAAATACAAAAGAGAATTCCCCCCTACCCCACCACGGTTAGTAAAAAAAATTCCAGCTCTTTGTAACATAATCTTCTTCCATTTCCCATATACGTGTATGTAAATGCATAAAAATTTCGAGTACCTGTTTCAAAACCCAAAAAAAAAATGAAATTTCTTTATAAATAAAATAAATAAACCGACACGACCCAGATTCCACGTCGTACGTCCTAGAAACTATAGAACAACACCGCACGTTTCATAGAAATCAACGTCGAACACGCCAGATAGAGGGTTGGTCCCTAGTTTGGGTCCGGGGGACGTAACCCTCGGGTCTCAGAATCTGATGGTCCTTTCAGGGTTTTGGGTGCCCGTTTAAAAACTTCCAAACTAAGAAACTAAGTATTAATCTCTTTTATATTTCACAACGTCAAAACCAACACTAAGTGAATGTATGATGAAAGAGGCAAAATAGTTATTCTTTTTACTCCGAGTTTCTTTACTCACATAAGTAAGTAGTTCTAGAGTAGTTCTGGATATTTAAGTGTCTCGTTCCAAATCCTCTTGAGTAACCTCATAAATCCTCGTTCTGACCGTGTACGACCCGTAGCCATTATATCGGTGGACGTAGTCGGGGTAATAACGACGAAAGTAATGGAGGGTTCGAGACGTGACTCCCCGACCCTTATTCTGTCACCATCTCTGTTGTCTATGTCAGAGGTGGGACTACATCGAGTGTGAGATCACCCACTCTGTCTTTAGTGGTATCCCATACATTAACGTTTGGCTCAACTCACGTCCTTCGGACTCTTACATATTGTCCTCCTTGTCTAAATTACCACCCTCCTCCCCCCTCCTTACTCCTTCCGAGGCTCCCGTTCCTATTACTTGACTCTAGACTTCTTACTCAATTCACCCACTTAATCCTACACTTTTCACGAGGGAACCCTTCCTGGTTTCCTATACCTCCGAAGACTCGTCTTCCCTCGTGGCTCCCAAACTTTCTGTCTGTGGTCGTGGTCGCACGGACCTCGGATCTTTGGGTCCACCTTTCTTTCAGTCCTACTCAGACGTCTCCCTCGGACCCGTGCCCTCGGGTGCCGTTCTCTAAATCAAAGTAGGATCCAATTTACCTTCGACAAACGGTCAAAATTCTGTTCCTAACTACACGATCCTGAATTCGACAACCCCTTTTTTACTTGACCCTCTCCTATTTGCCCCTGGTACCTTCTCCTCACCGTCCATTCTGAAGAACGTTTTTATCCAGATTTCATTACCGTCCCGAAGGGACCACCGAGTCTACGTCTTAGACGGACGTTACACCCTCTGGTCCCAAAGTAGGGACCTAGCCCTTCTAGGGGACCTCTTCCCTTACTAATGGGTGGGGTCATAGGAACGGACCTCTCAAAGTACCCGTCTCCTCGGACCGTCCGATGTATGTCAGGTGCCCCAACGTTTCTCAGTCTATACTGACTCGTTGATTGTTTCACTACCCCACTTCTATCTTTATCTGTTCAAACTTCTATAAATCCTCCGTCCTAATCATTCTTACCTAACGGGCACCTCCCACTAACAGTTCCTGTTGTGGACCCTCAGACCAAATCCTTTTAGGTACCTGTTATCATTGTTCGACATCCGGTGGATCAATCATTTGTCGTCTCGGTCCGGATATTAGGTTCGGAATCTAGTAGGACATTGTAACATTGACCAAGAGTCACAGACCCCAACTAAATAAAGACGGGTTCAAGAGAACTTTGTAACATGAGAACCTACATTTGGAATACCTTTTCAAGAAGGTTTCAACCTTCGTGGATTGTTGGAGAACCTAAATCCCCTTTACTTAATTTTAAGGATATCGTACCTGTCCAGTGAGTTATGACGACTCGACCGTAGGAGTAAGACAATTTGTCAATTTTATGGGCGTAGTAAAAAACAAACCCAAAAAAACAAAAAAAAAAAAACCAGTGGTAAACCGTACGCCCTAGAATCAAGGGGTTGGTCCTTAACTTGGACACGAGGGACGTCACCTTCGGGTCTCAGAATTGGTGACCTCACTACCCTTCCAGTTTTTTGTAGGTGCAGTCTTCCTCCAATACCTCATCTCCAATCTTTTCCGTCTCAGTCAGACGGTACCCATGTAGACTGGAACCTAGGACCCGTGGAGTAAGGTAGGTCAACGAGGTCAGTGTCGGTACAGAAAAAGAGATATCCAACAAGGACACTGTGCCCCCGGTTCTCCTTGAGACCCAAACCCACAGAAAAACAGGACCACAGGGTCCACTTCAGTCGACGTAAAAGAAAAGAAAAAAAAAAAAAAAACGTACAATCTCCGAGTCCTTTATACACCACTGGTTGGAACGAGGTGTTAGATAGGGAGTGGTAGTGGTCCACCCGGTGACGGACGAGAGACACATACTCCAGACTCTAGTTTACAGTCAATTCTCGGGTTCCGTCTAGAGTTTGAAACGTCACGTATTTTCAGTGGGAGTGGACGCCACTGAAAAATTTTATGTCTAAGGGCTCAGGGTGGTGGGATCCAAGATTAAGTCTTTCGTTCTTACTTCGACTCCTTAGCCATAAAAGTAGTCCAGGGTTCCCACTTAGATTTAAACCTTTCAACAGTTAAACCGACACTAAAAAACTCCCAAGGGATTGAACCCCAGGTCATCCCACGATTTATTCGTAAACTCAAGTTAACTTGTTCGTGACTTAAAACAGTTCAACCTAATGACACGACACCGGGATAACAGGAAGGGAAACTAGGGTTCAGTTAACAACTTCTTATACGATACTAAAATCCTCGTTATTTAAAATGACTTTCCTCACTCCCAGGCCTTTTACACACACATCCATATATATACACTGTACTCCTCATTATCGTTGGGGATTCAATGATGGTTCGTCGAATTCTCCTAAACCCCAAGAGTAAAAATTCCTGGACAACGACTACTTTGAGGTGAAACATGTGGGTTATAAAAACACTTTTATTAATATTCATTTACTTCGGTCGGAGTCCGACTTGTTCCGTGTGAAAGAGTAGGACTCCGTAGAAGACTCTCGACTCCACCGAGTCCAGGTCCCCAGGGGACTCGGGACTTCCGTCGACTAACGTCCGACAGGTCGAAGAAAAACTAGTGTATCCAAAAGTAGGGGACACAGTAGATCAGACGTCTTCGGGTACGTAAAGGGTGAGGAGGGAGGACGGTCATAACTTTAGAAGATAACTAACACTCTCTGTTTACAAGGTTAGTAATTTCAAACCAGAACGATGGGGGTATCCGTACCGGTGACTGACCGAGAGGACAAATTTGGATACAGGTTGGAGACCCTAGACTATTCAAGACAAGACAAGTAAAGTCAGCGAGTCAGCACGGGTTGAGAAACGTTGGGGTACCTGACGTCTTACGTTCCGGAGGGACAGGTAGTGGTTGAGGGCCTCAAACGGGTTTAAGTACGGGTAGGTGGTAGAGTAGGACAGTAGGGGAAGAGGAGGATGGAAGTTAGAAAGGGTCGAGTCCCAGAAAAGTTTACTCAGTCGAGAAGTGTAGTCCACCGGTTTTATAACGTCAAAGTCGAAGTTGTAGTCAGGAAGGTTACTTGTGAGTCCTGACTGACCAACCTAGAGGAACGTCAGGTTCCCTAAGAGTTCTCAGAAGAGGTTGTGCTGTCAAGTTTTCGTAGTTAAGAAGTCCCGAGTCGAAAGAAATATCAGGTTGAGAGTGTAGGTATGTACTGATGACCTTATTGGTATCGGAACTGGTCTACCCGGAAACAACCGTTTCATTAGAGAGACGAAAAGTTATACAACAGATCAAACCATCGAAGGGATCACCGAGTCTCCCATTTCGTAGACGGATGTTACGCCCTCTGGATCCAAGCTAGGGACCCAGTCCTTCTAGGGGACCTCTTCCTTTACCGTTCGGTGAGGTCATGAAAACGGACCTTTTAGGGTACCTGTCTCTTCGGACCATCCGATGTCCGGTACCCCAGTGTTTCTCAACCCCTTTACTGACTCACTGAAGTGAAAGTGAAAGAAAAGTCCAACTAGTATTGAAAGGAAGGTTCCTCATTCGTAGAAAATTAAAGTACCGACGTCAGTGGTAGAAGTCACTAAAACCTCGGGGGGGGGTGGGGTTTTATTTCAGATAGTGACAAAAGTGACAAAGAGGTAGACAAACAGTACTTCACTACCCTGGTCTACGGTACTAGAATCAAAAGACTTACAACTGGAAATTCGGTTGAAAAAGTGAGAGTAGAAAGTGAAAGTAGTTCTCCGAGAAATCAAAAAGAAGTGAAAGACGGTATTCCCACCACAGTAGAAGTATAGACTCCAATAACTATAAAGAGGGCCTTTAGAACTAAGGTCGAACACGAAGGAGGTCGGGTCCCAAAGAGTACTACATGAGACGTATCTTCAATTTATTCGTCCCACTGTTATATGTCGGAACTGCATGAGGAAAAGAATAAGCCTTGGTCAGATAACAAAGTACGGGTCAAGATTGACAACGAAGGACTGGACTAGAGATTTCACGTGTTACTTACATTACACGAACTTAGTGTGTTTGGTATGGGAGTAGGGGTCAGGACTATACATAAACTTTTCGTTTTAAATTTTGTGGTATGTGAACTTGTTTGTGGGAGAAGGTTGTTCTGTTCTCTTCTGAGATGTGTACCTGTTGTAGTGGTCTACAAGTTATGACTTTAGTCTAACTAATATAAGAAACGTCGGTTTCTACCTCTTCGAGATATGTCAGTCGTTTTTGATCTGGTCCTCGACTGATACCGAGTCTAGTACTTGAGAAATAACGGTTTCCGTATGAATTTAACTTCTTTCATCCCTTTTGGTGATCTGGTAACTACATACTGGATTTAGTATAAGAAATACTTCTATGTCACCTTCAGTATTTATCTAAGTTTCTTAATCTAGACTATCTCACGGACTTCTTGATACCTACCTCCAAACACTGTAACATGTCCTTCGTCAGTCTCTTCCGTTACCGTTGGGTGAGGTCATGAGAACGAACCCTTTAGGGTCCCTACCTCCTCGAACCACCCGACGTCAGGTACCCCAACGCTTCTCAGCCTGTGCTGACTCGTTGAAGTGAAAGTTAAAAGTGAAAGTACGTGACCTCTTCCTTTACCGTTGGGTGAGGTCATAAGAACGGACCCCTTAGGGTCCCTACCCTCGGACGACCCGACGGTAGATGTCCCAGCGTGTCTCAACCTGTGCTGACTGTACCGAATCGTCGTCGTCGTCGTGACACGCTCCGTCACTAGTTCGGGTAGTAGTTCTTTTTCTTTACGTTTCCGTTTTACCGACAGACTCCTCCGGAATATTTATCGACACTTTTCTTCTCTTCGTTTTCCGTTTCCTCTTCTCCTTTCTATATGGATAAACTTACGTCTTAAGGTTTGTTATCGTTCCTCTCTATTCTTTCGGAAGGAGTTCACTAGTTACGTTTCTTTATCTCCTTTTGTTATCTTACCCTTTCTGATCTCTAGCGAAGTTCTTTTAATCTCTATGGTTCCCTTATAAAGTACGTTTCTACCCGAGTTATTTCCTGTCTTTGTCATACCTGGATTGTCTTCGTCTTCTATAATTCTTCTCCACCGTTCTTATGTGTCTTCTTGACATGTTTTTTCTAGAAGTACTGGTTCTATTAGTACTTCAACACTAGTGAGTGTGAGTGGATCTCGGTCTGTAGGACCTTACACTTCAGTTCACCCGGAATCCTTCGTAGTGATGTTTGTTTCGATCACCTCTACTACCTTAAGGTCAACTCGAGAAAGTTTAGGATTTTCTACTACGACCCTTTCACGAAGTGAGTTATCCGGTCGTTTAAACCTTTTGAGTCGTCACCGGTGTCCTGACCTTTTCCAGTCAAAAGTAAGGTTAGGGTTCCTTTCTGTTACGGTTTCTTACGAGTTTGAGGACGTGTTAACGTGAGTAGAGTGTACGATCGTTTCTTTACGAGTTTAAAAAGGTTCGGTCCGAAGTTCTCATGCACTTTACACTTGAAGGTCGACAAGTTCGACCTAAATCTTTTCCGTCTCCTTGGTCTCTAGTTTATCGGTTGTAGGAGGCCTAGTAGTTTTTTCGTTCTCTCAAGGTCTTTTTGTAGATGAGACGAGATAACTGATACGGTTTCGGAAACTGACACACCTAGTGTTGTTTAACACCTTTTAGGAAGTTCTTTACTGTTATGGTATGGTGGACTGGACGGAGGACTCTTTAGACATACGTCCAGTTCTTCGTTGTCAATCTTGACCTGTACCTTGTCTGACCAAGGTTTGACCCTTTCCTCAGGTAGTTCCGACATATATTCGAAGTGAGACGAATAAATTGAAGATAGGTCTCATGTAGTACTCTTTATAGTCCAACCTACTTCGGTTCGACCTTAGATCTAACGACCCTCTTTATAGTTATCAGAGTCTATACGTCTACTGTGGTGGGAATACCGTCTTTCACTTCTCCTTGAGTTTTCGGAGAACTATTTTCACTTTCTCCTCTCACTTTTTCAACCGAATTTCGAGTTGTAAGTATTTTGATTCTAGTACCGTAGACCAGAGTAGTGAAGTACCGTTTATCTACCCCTTTGTTACCTTTGTCATTGTCTGAAATAAAAAGACCCGAGGTTTTAGCGACGTCTGCCCCTGACGTCGGTATTTTAATTTTCTGCGAATGAGGAACCTTCCTTTCAATACTGGTTGGATCTATCGTATAATTTTTCGTCTCTGTAATGAAACGGTTATTTACAGGTAGATCAGTTTCGATACCAAAAAGGTCATCAGTACACACCAACACTCTCAACCTGATATTTCTTTCGACTCGAGGTTTCTTAAATGCGAAAACTTGACACCACAACCTCTTCTGAGTACTTTCAGGGAACCTGACGTTCCTCTAGGTTGGTCAGGTAGGATTTCCTCTAGTCAGGACTCACAAGTAACCTTCCTGACTACAACTTCGACTTTGAGGTTATGAAACCGGTGGACTACTCTTCTTTACTGAGTAACCTTTTCTGGGACTATGACCGTTTCTTACTTCGGTCCTCCTCGTCCCCTACTGTCTCCTACTCTACCAACCTACCGTAGTGACTGAGTTACCTGTACTCGAACGATTTGAGGTCCTCAACCACTACCTGTCCCTTCGGACCACACGACGTCAAGTGCTCCAGTGTTTTTCGACCTGTGTTGACTCACTGACTTGACTTGACTATGAGAACTTTCTATATACTAAAACTTTATACTACTTGTTCTCCTACATCAATATCCTTTGAGTACCCTTACTCGTTTTTCCGGAAACTTTCATGTTCCTTTTGTTAAGATTCTGAAACCGTGATCCCTGACAAAAGTACCTTCTGTTAAAAAGGTACCTGACCCCCACCCCCTACCAAAGGTCTACTAAGTTAGTGTAATGTAAGTAACATGTGAAATAATCTAGGGTTTCGACCCCCTGGAGACGACACACCTTGATCAGAAAACGGAAGTAGGGTCGGTCCGATGAGTGATTACAACTAAGAGTAGTGGATGAAGAAATAATGTTGTTAACGACAAGATGAAGAAAGAAGGTCTGACCAAGTACGAAAGACTTCCTTTGACTAAAAAGCGGACACTGAAAACTGACTAGTACACAGTGACTACCATTTCTTAGACGAACGGTTCACTCTCTGGGTCCAAACTAGGGAGTTAACCCTTCCAGGGGACCTCTTCCCGTACCGATGGGGTGAAGTCATGAGAACGGACCTCTTAAAGTACCTGTCTCTTCGGACCGTCTGATGTCAGGTACCCTGACATTTCTCAACTTGTACTGACTCACTGATAGTGAAAGTGAAAACTACAGTATCCCAGTTACAATCTAATATCTTCCGGTAGTATACCTATCCTTCTCTAACCAACATCTATCTTGGTTCAAACTGAGGACCTAGGGAAAGTACTCACTGATACCTCCTTTAGAAGGTGAGATTATTTATGGACACAATGCGAGGTACAGAAGGTCTACCCCTTACTTGTAATCCCGTTCTTCTTCACAAATCGTGACTCAAACACTGAGTCTCCCGTAACCTCGGGACAGACAAATAATCTCCTCTGTGATACCCGTCCTACATCCGAACAAACGATTCCAAATAAAATCGTAGTCTTAAAGACGAGAGGCAAAATTTCACACACCATATAATAAATAAATTAACCGACGCGACCCAGAGTCAACACCGTAATCCTTAGAAAATCTACGTCGTACACTTGGGAATCACCCCCGTTTCTCCTAGATCAAGGGACTGACCCCTAACTTGGGACCCAGGGGACGAAACCCTCGCGTCTCAGAATCGGGGACCTGGTGGTTCCTTCAGAGATTTTTAAAACAGAAATTTACATAAACAAACAAACAAAAAAGGAGCCATCATAAGACATTGAAATATGATATAGGGTAACATGTAGACTTTTGAGAGAGATCTCTGTAAACAACCCACCCGTCGAGTGTTTGAGTTTCTATACACCTTTCGGTAACATATGTTAAAGGTCTTGTTCAATCACTCAGGATCGGATTTGACTTCCGTGTTGTTACCATCGGCAGAAAGGATTATGTTGGAAAGAGGAACGTAGATTCTCTCTGAACCAAAGGGTTTGACTTTCAGTGACTCGTCTTTAGAGGACAAAAAGCTTTGACACCAGTCAGAGACCGACTTATATTTCGTCAAGACGCTACGGTACCATCACCACTAAATCAGCGAATCAGCACAGATTGAGAAAACGTCGGGGTGCCTGACATCGGGTGGTCCGAGGAGACAGGTACCCTAAAGGGTCCGTTCTTATGACCTCACCGAACGGTAAAGAAAGAGGTCCCCTCGATGGGCTGGGTCCCTAACCTGGGTGTAGAGAACGTGACGTCCGCCTAAGAAATGGTGACTTGGTGGTCCCTTCGGGGGAGACTCTACGGTATCTCTCTTTATTCTTGTTCAAGTAACCGTGACCGTTGAAAAGAACCTTCATGTCAGGTGAGGAGGGGCGTTGGGGGTGGAGCGTGTTCGAAGAGACAGACTTAGGTCGGGGACAAGATAGACCCTGTCTTGTGTGGGAGATGAGACATTACATGAAATCTTGTACTCACGTAATCGTTTCCTTACTGGTTAGAGGACTTCCAGGTCTCCAAGATAAACGGTCTCTCCAACCTGGCTTCTTGTAAGACTCGAGGTGGGTTGGGGTGTACTCATTCTTTACACAGGAGTATCTCCTGTTTGCCTTCCGTAGAATAGTCTGTCCTAAAATGACTGATCCTCACTTGGTTGTTAAATTGGGTTTCTCACACTTGACTCCTTTCTTTGAGGATGAGACAGTCGGACACTTGAGTAGAGATTGTAAGGTCGTGGTCCTTATGATAGGTTTGTAGGTAGGCTTAAGGATTCTCGTGAGCTCAAACCGGATCTTGTACTCAGTAAATAACTCTTGACGATAGGACAAGTCAAGTCAAGTCAAGTCAAGTCAAGTCAGTGAGTCACCACAGGCTGAGAAACGGTGGGGTACTTAGCGTCGTGCGGTCTGGAGGGACAGGTAGTGGTAGAGGGCCTCAAGTGAGTCTGAGTGCAGGTAGCTCAGACACTACGGTAGGTCGGTAGAGAAGGAGCCAGTAGGGGAAGAGGAGGACGGGGGTTAGGGAGGGTCGTAGTCTCAGAAAATGTTACTCAGTTGAGAAACGTACTCCACCGGTTTCATGACCTCGAAGTCGAAATCGTAGCAATGAAGGTTTCTTTAGGGTCCCAACTAGAAGTCTTACCTGACCAACCTAGAGGAACGTCAGGTTCCCTGAGAGTTCTCAGAAGAGGTTGTGGTGTCAAGTTTTCGCAGTTAAGAAGCCACGAGTCGGAAGAAGTGTCAGGTTGAGAGTGTAGGTATGTACTGTTGTCCTTTTTGGTATCGGAACTGATCTGTCTGGAATCAGTCGTTTCATTGCAGAGACGAAAACTTATATGATAGATCCAACCAGTATTGAAAAGAAGGTTCCTCATTCACAGAAAATTTCCGCTTTTCTTTTTACTCTGTTACATGTCCTTGTGGAATCTTACCATAGTCCCAGACCCTGTATCATCGATAAATTTCCATAATAAAAACAACAAAAACAACAACAATCAACGGAAACAAGGACCATTCAAAAGACAGAACATGGCCTTCATAAACTGTAATAACTATTCCATGATAGAAAAATCTTACACGAACACAATCCAAACGGAGGATTAAGAACTAGGTACTGAAGGACGTAGACGTAAAAACAACAACGACAGCAACAGTAACAAACAAAAAATAAAGACGGTAGGGTGTACCGAACGTCCTACAATCAAGAGGTTGATCTCTAACTTGGACGTGGGAACCGTGACTCTCGTGTCTCAGGATTGGTGACCTGGTGGTCCCTTAAGGGAAAGTAAACAAATATATTATCTATGGAAATAGATCGATAATAGATAGATAGACCGTAGAGGGTGTAACATAAAGTAAGGAAAGAGAGGTCAAAGTGATACTAAATCAGATTTTTTTCGTCTTCGAAGAAAATTAGAGAGAGTGAACTCAGACACTCGGGTGACTTCCGTCGCCGGTTCCTAATATGGAAAATATACTGGTCTCAAAACTATCCTTAGGACATTTGTAAACGACTCACATGTATACTAGTTACTTAACTATTTACTTACCTCCTTAATCGAGCGATCAGAAAGGTGGTGATCAGAAAGACAAAGACCGATCAGTACGGGTGACTTTCGTATGACAGAGGACCTTTACAGTAGAGATAGGACAATGAGGGAACGAACTTTTATTTTCACCGAGAGGTAATGGGAAATTCGGTCTGAAGTACGGTAGGGGTGAGAGAAGAGAACTAGATGGAGTATAGAGAGATGTTTCGGGAGAAGATGAGAAGACGCATATTTAGGATCCCGGTACGTCCAACCTGAAGAAAGTCCGTGACTTAAAGACATATGAGTAAGAAAGGTCTAGGAACGAATACGGAAACGAAGGAAAGAGAAACATATAGGTGTAAACTGGGTAATAAGTTACGGGTGTAGGGTCTGAAATTGGTATTGTGTCAGGTATCTCTGTATCAGGGAAGAGTCTTGAAGAGTGTGGCTGTACCGGGGACGAACCGAGGATCGGTTTACGACGACGATGACGACGATTCAGTGAAGTCAACACAGACTGAGACACGCTGGGTCATCTGCCGTCGGGTGGTCCGAGGGGGCAGGGACCCCAAGAGGTCCGTTCTTGCGACCTCACCCAACGGTAAAGGAAGCTACGATGGGACATAATAATAGACTGTCAGTCAAAAATTCTAGAACTCTCGTCCTCGGCACGGAATACAAAGAAAGTTAGACTTGATAACAATCACGTAGAACAGGTTTACTTACTAAAATTATAAAATTAAATTAGTAGTTTAAGGATACTTCATTCAAGATGACAGGATGAAATGTCTATTCCTTTGTTTAGTTTCGAAGGTTGTAGTGGTTCGGGACTGAACCGAAGTATGGGTCACAATCTAGGACCGCTATGTCCATACTTAGTCCATGTCAGAGATGAGAGTTTCTCAAATCTTTAATTCTCTCCCTCCTTTTACTTATTAATACTAAGTCAAACTATTTCTTCACGTTATATACTCGATCATAATCGGAAAGGAAATAGTTTACTTCCGTCACTGGTTGGGAGAGGTTACAGATTTGTTACGAATTTAAAGAATTGTTGTGATAGATTGAAGACATCAGAAGAAGGATTATTGGATGTGAGGGTCAAATCAGTACTCTTTTGTAGTCATTTAAGGTTTTCTTTCTATAAGATCTTATATGGACTCGTCGTGCGGAGATTTAATAGTTCCAGTCGTTATTGTTCCTTTCAAACACGTGATCAGTGTCGGTTCTCCTTGATCCCTCTGTGTTACCGATTTATAGGCACCATAGAATCTACACCAGGACCCTGTCTTTTTCCTATAATATATTTTGGATTCCTTTACACTCATTTTATACCTGAAATCAATTATTAATACACCGTTATAATCAATGAATAAGTATTGTTTATGTGGTATGTGTGTACTAAAACTACTTGTAGAAAGAACTCCTGTGTCGTGGAGTCATCAACTTTTGGACAATTAATCTATCGACTACAATTGTTTTCGAAGGTAATTTTTTTTTTCTTTGGAAGTTCTCGATATGGGGGGTCTGAGGACGATATCGTCTTCTCAGTTACGATTCACATATTATTTTTCTAAAATTATTGCCTTTGACTGGTACCACCACGATCACCAGTTCTTGGGTGGACGGTTACGTCCTCTGGACTCTGCACCCAAGCTAAGAACCCGGTCCTTCTAGGGGACCTCCTCCTTTACCGATGGGTGAGGTCATAAGAACGGACCTCTTAGGGTACCTGTCTCTTCGGACTACCCGATGTCAGGTACCCCAGCGTTTTCTCAGTCTGTGTTGTCTTAGATGAATCGTGTGTACCCTATTTATCCTTGACAGACATGATAACAGAGTCAAAAGGATATTAAGATTTTAATAAAAGTTTATATTACAGATGATTTTTTATTATTACAATTGAGAATTTTAATCCCAACATTCACTAACAATTCTATTCCCTCCGTTCCTTAGACTCCTTAGGTAAATACCACCCTCCATCTCTTCCCTTCTCCCACTCAAACCAAAACCTCTATGACGAAACCTCTCCGACCACCCTGCAGGTCCACAGGTTTTCCGTCGATTTCTCGAACTGAACCTCAGATCCCCTTACCTTCTCCTTCTGAGGCCAACTTCTGTGTGTGAACCCTCAGGAGTACGTGTATCTACTATCAACTTCGTAAACCATAAAATTTGTGGCAAGGTCTCTAGTCGTCGGTCGTTGAGACAATAATGACTCACTGCCTACTCGACGTCCTCCCACCCCCCATCAGTCAAACTAATATTGATGTCTCGTCGACCTCGAAAGTAGGAGTCCCCCTCGGTTTAGTCGGTACACCCGTGTCTACGACACAAAAAGGAATAAGACCTTCCGTTAAGAGACTCTATTTGAGACCTATGTCATTAATACAACCACTCATTCAACTACATCGGAGTTGACGTATTTGGGGTGTTGTTGTACGAAAGTGTAATAAGTTATGTAACAAAAAGAAAAAAAAAAATTCTTCTTTTAAAATTAAGAAAGAAGGTAACATCCAAATTCCATTAATAGGGTCAACTTTGATAAAACTATTTGTAGAAAGAACTCCTGTGTCGTGGAGTCATCAACTTTTGGATTCAATTAATCTATCGACTACAATTGTTTTCGAAGGTAATTTTTTTTTTTTAGGTTCTCGATATGGGGGGTCTGAGGACGATGTCGTCTTCTCAGTTACGATTCATGTCAAAAATAGTAGTTTGACCGTGAAAACATATCAATTAGTATCTACAGACGACGGAGACCCTGTCTCTATCATATGGGGGTTGAAAAGGGGGTTCCTACTTTCTGAGTAGTGGTACCATTTTAGACACAAAAAGTGTACTGTTATGGTCACTCGACTCAGAGTATATGTGATTCCATAATTGCAACGAATAACAGATCATCCTTTTTCGGTAAAGAACCTTTAAATTCCCTCTCTCAGAGTCAATTGAGATTCGTAGGGTCACTCGTACTTTTCGACTCATCTTAATAGATCTTCACTCGTTTTCCTGGTCCGAGGATCTTTACAAGGATCGTCATTTAAGAGTCTTCGTATTCCAGAAGGTTGATATTCGTTTACTTCAAATTTTTTCTAACGACATTGTTTGTTTTTGTTCTGACGAGATAGGAAATATTCGGAGGGATGGTGTGGGGTTTGTGTTCGTACCTATCCTCCTGTGTACGTGTGTCCGTGTGTGTAAACTGAAGATTCGACGCGTCGCGTTCCCTCTCAAGTAGTCGAACGAAGTCAAGTCTCTTTCTTTTCCAACCATCGATCTTTCCGACGTAAAAACTGAGAACCGTTTACCGGTGCTCACCCTAGAGACAGGTGTCCGTCGGACACAGACTCGAGGACGCGGTAGAGAGTCTCCGAGATATTATGGTTCCTACAACGGGTCGAGGGGACTCAGAGTCCGAGGAAGAAATTCTTTTGTCTCTATCTCTACGAGTAATGATAAGTCGATTATGTGTGACTTACAGAAGGTTCGTCGTCCGTGTCATTGTTTACTTGTTCTTTTGTGTTGTCGAGGAGAGTCTCTATTCACGTAGAGACCCTCCAACGAAACTCATAAGTCCCCAAGTCCTATGAACCGGACAAACACCGACCTGCGGACCAGTTACACATGTGTTACAATGACTTGAAAAGAGGGTGGAACTCTACTCGTCAACTTGAACCTATTTTCCTGACAGTTTGATTCCTTGTAAATCGTCGTGGTCCGGATCCTGACTTCCCACAATCAAACACCACGGAGTTTTGTGAAATTATCGTTGGTGTAACTTTTTGGGGTTCTCGAGACCTGAGTATTTCTCGACCGGGACTTTAGAGACGGAACAGTCAGTGACGGATACACTATAACACGCCAAAGATATTAGAGAAACTCCGACTTAAAGGAGTAAACATTTGACCTCGAGAATAATCAGTATGGATGGATTCCGACTACAATATCCACTATTCCCTTTGTGACATACACTTTTCCCGACCAAGTGTGTAATTAATAATAACTAATACAAGTAACAATAACTACTACTTTGAGGTCGAGACTGTTGTCGGGGGTACACCACGGAAACCCCGACTTCATAACGTCATCGTTACCATTGTATGAAGTTTCCGAGGTCCTACTGGAGGTTAGTGACCTTTTCTAAACATTCATTCAGGGGTTGGAGTAGTCCTCGTCTAGGTTCCTAACACTGAAAGAAAGTTCATTATCGGTGTCTCTGTTACCGGGTCTCTTCTCTGGACGCTTGTTCGGACAAGGTTCAAGAGTTCTCGTTGAGCACCGAGGACGAACCAGAGAAGGAGTCAACTGAGCTGGGGAAAGGTGTAGTCCCTAGCTCACCTCTCTTAAATTCGTGGTGTTGACATGCAGTTAGAGTCTTTGTGGGGAGTGCCGATCAAGTGGCCTCAGGATTGGACTCCGGTTAGAGAAGACCAAAAATATTGGGTTCTACTCAAGATCTGAGTGAACTTCTTGATAGTACCTTCGTGAACTCCTCGGAGGTACTAGAGGTGTTTTATCTTAAAATTAAGACTAACACGACCTCCAGACTCAGTCAACCTTCCCAAAGTGGTGTAAAAGATTCTCCGGCACACGACGAGTACGTCTTTCTGAGAACCTCTCGTAGAGTCTACCATCCGACCATTCCTAAGGGGACACAATCTTGTTACATTACCCTAGTGATTCCGAATGAACCCGAAGGGACCACCGAGTCTACCATTTCTTAGACGGATGTTACGTCCTCTAGATCTAAGTTAAGGACCCAGTCCTTCTAGGGTATCTGTTCCCTTACCGATGGGTGAGGTAATAAAAACTGACCTCTTGGGGTGTCTGTCGGCTCGGACCGTCCGATTAGGGTACTCCAGTGTCTCAACCTGTACTGACTCGCTGATTGTGTGTGTCCCGAATCAATGCGGTTGATGGTATCAAAGTACTTAAGTAGTATGTTGAAGTGTGGGACCATGAAAACGTGTCCAAAAGTGAGACGAACTCCCTTCGTCAAGGTGGAGACGAACGGACATGAGAGGGATAGGTAGGAAATTTTGGTTCGAGTTCGTAGACAGACACTTCTATAAGGACTAAGGGTGAGAGGTGAAACGGTTGTCTGGACCTACGTTCAGTTTCCTGGGTCGGGTAAATCACACAAGAGTTCTTCACTAATAACAAGAGAGTTCAAGAACCTCAACTGGACCAAAGAAGAGGTGAGAGACTGTTAATCTAGCTCACGGTACACTCTCCGACCTTTAGTTAATACGTCAACACTTTGGAAACTAACCTTCGTTCTAAGATACAACGAGTTTACACTCAATGCATTCGATGTGTAACACGTTGCCCCGTCCTCCTAGAGTGACGCTCGTGTCTAAACCTCCGATAAAGACCATATGCTCGTGGAGACGGACGAAGGGTAACCCCGTGATATGGAGAGTCGGGGTCGTGTCTAGGACCAGGTCTCGTCCGTGAATTGTCTCTCAACGAGAAAGACCCCCTGTTTCTTTCTTCGAGTCTCCCTTCTCCTGGACCCTTCAGAAAGGGAGTAGAAGACAGATTCTAAATCACTGGATAAACACCTTTGGGTACAACCGACGGGACCGTCGGAAAAGGGGTAAGATCCTATCATTAATCCTGTCTCTTCCGTTAGAGAAATAACTACTACTCTGAGTGACATACCTCGTCACACCCAAACCTACTAGTTACGGTAGTGTCGAGTTTCATCAGTAGTGACAGAACAGTGTTAATCATTATTTTTTCAAAACAAAACAAAACAAAAACGAAAAAATACCATACTTTCGGTGATAAAATTATAAGAATCTTTTGTTAAGGGTAAGGTATAAGTAGGAAGTCTAGTATATTTACTTCCCAGACCGTCATGTTCAATCACGACACCCTAATCTGTCGACGGGGGTGATTAGTCGGGTAGTCAAGACAGTTCAATAGACTGGGAGATTCGGAGTCAAAAGAGAAGACATTATTTCCTGGCTGTCCTGAGAGGAGTATTCCAAAACTCGCCTAATTTACTCGATTATGTATGTTTTTTCGAAAAGTGGATTACTGCGGTTCTTACGAGTCATTTATAACCGACAATCGTCACAAAGTGGGTGACAGCAAAGAGAGGTAAGATGGGACTAGAAGACTTCGTAAGGTGTGCCACGACCCGTCTCAGTCCTCTATTGACGACCCGACTTTACTATTAACTTTACTACAATCCTACGTGTAGTGTACTCGAACCTACAAGTACAGAGGACAAAGTTACAAACTGTCAGCATTCCTAAAAGGGGTCAAAAAGGATCTTTAATTAAAGGTATAAATTTTGTTCTGGAGTCGATTTTACAGGTGTAAGTCAATCAAATCTCCTCTTCTCCTTTATTCACGATACTCTATTTCTCCGTGTCTTTCTGTCTCTCTCTCTCTCTCTCTCTCTCTCTCTCTCTCTCTCTCTCCTCACTGATTTTCCCCTTCTCCGTCTCTTATAAGGCCTTCTCTTGAAGATCCAATTGGGCCGTCTCCGAACGACCAAGTCCAGTGATCCGAGGAGGATGTGAGTCCGCAGAAACGTCTGAGGACAGGGGTACCGTCGTCACCACCAACCTCCTACCAACCTCCAACCGTGCAAAGAATGGATTTGGTCCTTGCAAATCGTAGGTCCTTAGACTGGTCCTACCTAGGTCGGGATATTTGTGAAGAGTATTCTTCACGTTACTCCAGGGGCAATCCGGGTATTCTACCACCGGGGTCACCAGGTCTCTCTCAAAGAGGTTTTTGGTAAACACAGTAAGAATCTTAACAAGGGGGAGTCTCGGGAGTCCCCAGTGTCAGTCCGGGGAGGCATGAACCAACTCGTCGTCTCGGGTCAGTTCCGTCCACAACCCGAGACCCGGTACGACTGGAACCGGCCAGGGGAGATGAAGGTCCCTCAGTTCGAGTCGTCCGTAGGAGACCTCACCTATCTCGGGACCCAGAGACGACGTTCAATCGTACACTCATATTTTAGGTTCTACTAAGATAAACATTGTTAAGAAAGTGGTTTAGGGTTTGTTGAGAATCTTTGGTGGGTCTTTAGGTAGGAACGTCATTGTAAAGGAAACAGAGTCTTGTTAGAGTCCCTACCCTCAGTCCCATCCCCGGTCCTTCTCTCATAACAGAAGGAAAACGAGAAAAAAAGGACCTACATTTATCTTTCCACGTGATGGGACCTTTCCCGAGTCTCCAGTTCCTGTGCTCCATAAGTGTGTCCTCCAAAGTGGTATAGGTCTTCAATCCGTCGACGAAACAAGGTGGGTGATCTGGTCCATTGTAAAGGAATTCCAAGGACGTCCTCTGTCCTTGTGCACACGAGACCTAAAACCTTTAGTACGAAATCTTATTTTTCACCAAATTGAAAAGATTTTGATCGATTATGTGATCCAGTACAAAGTGAAGTGAAAAACTGAGTATTTAGAGGGTACTTTTATACCCCGAAACCGTAGGTGGGGGAGGGGTCCTACAAGTCCTTTATCATATAAACACCAAAGGAATACAATTCCTTTTAAAGGATTAAAGGAAAGAAGGGAGGTAGGGTAGGACCTCAACCCGAAACGAAACGTTTAAAAACGACTTGTCTTCTTCCAGGAGTAGAGCACCAGAACGGAGGGTACAAAGAACTGATAAAAGAAGAAACGTTGTTTTCGGGTGTTCCACATAAGAAAAGTACGAGAACGAAGGTCTGTCGTCAGGGGACGTCCTTCGTTCGTGAAGAGTCACCAAGAGGAGAGGGAGAAGAAGTCGGTATTGTACAATTTCTTTATGACTCTACATTATATGGACGTTATTTTTAAGTGGTCAGAGTCTATATGTCAGGTTACTCCACCAAAAAAAAAAAACGGATTATATAGTCAAGTCAAGTCAGCGAGTCAGCACAGGCTGAGACGCTGGGGTACTTAACGTCGTGCGGTCCGGAGGGACAGGTAGTGGTAGAGGGCCTCAAGTGAGTCTGAGTGCAGGTAGCTCAGGCACTACGGTAGGTCGGTAGAGTAGGAGACAGTAGGGGAAGAGGAGGACGGGGGTTAGGGAGGGTCGTAGTCTCAGAAAATGTTACTCAGTTGAGAAACGTACTCCACCGGTTTCATGACCTCGAAGTCGAAATCGTAGTAAGGAAGGTTTCTTTAGGGTCCCAACTAGAGGAAGTCTTACCTGACCAACCTAGAGAAACGTCAAGTTCCCTGAGAGTTCTCAGAAGAGGTTGTGGTGTCAAGTTTTCGTAGTTAAGAAGCCACGAGTCGGAAGAAGTGTCAGGTTGAGAGTGTAGGTATACACTGCTGTCCTTTTTGGTATCGGAACTGATCTACCTGGAATCAGCCGTTTCATTACAGAGACGAAAACTATATATGTGGACACATTTTCGGTAAAACTAGTTCTGTATCTAGTAAAGGACGAAGACCCCCGGAGGACACACGATGAATGAACGGTTATAAAGGGGGATTTCTATAGTGATAAGACTAAAATTAAAATGGATAAGAACGTGAAGTATATTTACTTTAACATGTCGTACATGTGAAAACATAGACCAAAGACTCCGAAAAGATGACCCTTAAGTAGAAGAAAGAACTGTCCCCTCCCCGTGACTTGTTTATAAGTGACTTTATCTACATGTTTTCTAGGTACATACTCCGACTCAAAATTTTCTTGCATCTAAAATTCCCTTTCTCAAAGTCCCGTTCTAGAAGAGATTATTCCTTTCATTCACGACGACGATTCAGTGAAGTCAGTACAGGCTGAGACACGCTGGGGTACCTACCGTCGGGTGGTCCGAGACGGCAGGGACCCTAAGAGGTCTGTTCTTGTGACCTCACCCAACGGTAAAGGAAGAGGTTACGTAATTTCACTTTTCACTTTCACTTCGACGAGTCAGTACAGGCTGAGAAGCGCTGGGGTACCTGACGTCAGATGGTCCGAGGAGGCAGGTACCCTAAAAGGTCCGTTCTCATGACCTCACCCCACGGTAACGGAAGAGGTTCCTTTCATTTCCGTAATCGTTTTGGAAACGAGGATCCACTATAATGTTTTCTTCTTATACTTTCTATAAAGAGTGGATGAAGGACGAGGAGTCGTGGGTGTCACTGTTTAAGACAGACGACTAGTCAAGTTCGACTAGAGAGAAAAAGGCTAATAATAAAAACCTCCCCTCTGACTGGGGTCCGTTCCCGTGTCGAGATCTCAGTCTCTCATTCAACCGTAGTAACACTTCTGCCGTGTCACCTCTGTCAGTCCTGTGAACGAAGTCTGTGAATGACTAACACCCACGAACCTCTCAGTGAGTCGTAAAGTCGAAGTCAAACGATGGTATTTTATTGGATAACTCACCTAATTTCTTTTACTACCAATATTTACATGTGACCCTTGATGTTTCGTGATTTGTCTAAGTAAGGTATTTGATCAACACTACCGAGTAAAGTACACAATTAGACTCATCCAGTATCACAGGACTATAACCAGTTTATAATAAGACCTATAAAGACATTTCCACAGAAAAAAAATCTACTATGATTGTAAATTTAACCACCTGAACTCATTTCGTCTAACGGAAGGTATTATATCCACCCGGAGTAGGTCAGCCAACTTCCGGAATCACCTTGTTTCTGACTTAGGTGGGACTCGTTCTTACTTAGGACGGTCGTCTCCTGGAAACTTAAACTTGATGTTGAGAAGGGATCAAGAGGTCGGACTACCGGATGGGACATCTCGAACCTGAACTAATCGGAGGTAGTAGTGATCGGTTAAGGAATTTTATTTAGAGAGAGGGAGAGGGAGAGAGAGAGACACGTAGGAGTCCGCGGATCAGGACAGGGTGAGAAAAATTGGTGTACCTAACATATTGGGAAGTCCGAGGAGACAGGTAACCCTAAAAGATCCGTTCTTAAGACATCAATCATCGGTAAAGGAGAAGACCCGCTAGAAGGGCTGGGTCCCTAGTTTGGACCCAGAGGGTGTGACACCCGTCTAAGAAATGGTAGATTCGGTGCTCCTTTCGGGACCACACACACACAGACACACACGAAGAACGATCGAAGAAGAAAGTAAGGTTTACGACAGATCGAATGACAAAGAAAAGATTTAGTGACTTCTTATATAAATTTAGTGTAAAAGAAAAAACGAGCAATAATTTAGATAAAGTTCATTATTAAAAAGAATAGGTACTGTCTCTTTCCACCTTTATTGTAAAAACGTCTGTGTGATACGCAAAGTGAGACGCGATTCAACAATCACTGTAGATCTCTGTAATAAAGAATAGTAGAGTAATTAAAGTCGTACGATACGAATGACCAGTACATAGATCTGGATAACCGAGGGACGACCCGTATGAGGTGGGAGATACTGTGTTTCTAGTACGAATTTAAAGGGATTTCCTAAGATACATTTGGGTCCATGAACTTAACTCATATGAATCGAACAGACTGTGGATCTCAGGAAGAAAGAAGGGTGGTGTCACTTGACTATTTTATTTTTACACTTTGCAAAACTGTAAAGAAACCAGGGAGGGGATTGTGTTTAAAGTTAGGTCTCAATAAAGAAGATCTAGGAAGAAAGAGAAAGGAACTCCCGCAGGGTCCGTTTCCCATGTGGGTGAGAACGGAGTGACAGGATATACTGAACACCTTTCCCTTGATTACCCCAAACCCCTCTCTAAAAATAGAAGAAGAAGGAAGGATCACTTTCGGCGTGGGGTCGGTACCGGTCAACATACGGAAACTATTGGTGTTTCGTCCAGTCCCATGACAGTCTGTTTTCCTGTACCCCGGTGACGTTAGACATAGAAGACAGTAATTTTTAGAACGAGAAAAGGAACCTAACGAAGTGACTATGTATGTATTAAAGTCCAAAATTTTTGAGGAAACACTAGTCTATAGAAATCGAAATAATGAAAATAGACTGAAAAAACTTAGTACTGAATTCTTATGTTACTCACCCTAAAGTCAAATATAATGACTCAAGTAGAGTCTAGAGATACTCGAGTGGAGAAGTAGGAGAAAAAGGACGAAGGATAGTTAAGAAGGAAGATTTTTTTCCATACCACCCCCTGATAAAGGATCTAAAATTTATATCAAAAAGGACTATAGATAGTCTAGATACATTTATAAAGGAGAAAATAAACATCTTTTACGAGAAGTTCAGAAACTATGATGTAACCAGACTACAGTTTCTAAAAATCTGTACGAGTAATTCGGTAAGTCAGTACATGTTGATCGGTTTTTATTATGTTAAACAGTAAACCAGAAGTCACCATTAAATAAGAGAGGTACAGAGTGGAAGAAGTATACATTTTTTCCCTACTATTACAAACAGAAAGTTACTCAAATACCACTCCTAATGTTTATTACTAATAAAAATTACCAAGGAATGTAATAAGTCAAGTCAAGTCAAGTCATGTCAGCGAGTCGGTACAGACTGAGAAACACTGGGGTACTTAACGTCGTCCGGTCCGGAGGGACAGGTAGTGGTAGAGGGCCTCAAGTGAGTCTGAGTGTAGGTAGCTCAGTCACTACGGTAGGTCGGTAGAGTAGGAGACAGTAGGGGAAGAGGAGGACGGGGGTTAGGAAGGGTCGTAGTCTCAGAAAAGGTTACTCAGTTGAGAAGCGTACTCCACCGGTTTCATAACCTTAAAGTCGAAATCGTAGTAAGGAAGGTTTCTTTAGGGTCCCAACTAGAGGAAGTGTTACCTGACCAACCCAGAGGAACGTCAGGTTCCCTGAGAGTTCTCAGAAGAGGTTGTGGTGTCAAGTTTTCGTAGTTAAGAAGTCGTGAGTCGGAAGAAGTGTCAGGTTGAGAGTGTAGGTATGTACTACTGTCCTTTTTGGTATCGGAACTGATCTGTCTGGAATCAACCGTTTCATTACAGAGACGAAAACTTATACGATAGATCCAACCAGTATTGAAAGGNATTGAAAGGAAGGTTCCTCATTCACAGAAAATTAAAGTACCGACGTCAGTGGTAGACGTCACTAAAACCTCGGGGGGTTTTATTTCAGACTGTGACAAAGGTGACAAAGGGGTAGATAAACGGTACTTTACTACCCTGGCCTACGGTACTAGAAGTAAAAGACTTACAACTCGAAATTCGGTTGAAAAAGTGAGAGGAGAAAGTGAAAGTGGTTCTCCGAAAAATCAAGGAGAAGTGAAAGACGGTATTCCCATCACAGTAGACGTATAGACTCCAACAACTATTAAGAGGACCGTTAGAACTAAGGTCGAACACAAAGAAGGTCAGGTCGTAAAGAGTACTACATGAGACGTATATTCAATTTATTCGTCCCACTGTTATATGTCGGAACTACATGAGGAATGTAATAATGATCGAAACTTTGGACGTCTACGTAATGTATATACGGAGACACATATAGTTTATAAAATAAATTCTCTTTCATCTTATACAAATACACCACGAATTGTACCACGACCCATATTGCCCATAAGTTATTTACCACCGATGATGACATCTATAATGTTCAAGTTCAGTACCCAGATATATACTCTTCTTTACAGTCTTTGTTCATAAATTTCATAAGTCAAGTTTGTTGGATTAGTTTTCTACCTGTCTTCTGGATTTATGCGTAAAGAGGTTTCCTTTGTATTTCTACTGGTTCTCCGTGTACTTTTCTACGAGTCGTAGTGATTAATAGTCTCTTTACGTTTAGTTTTAATGTCACTCTATAGTGAAGTGTAGTCCGTCTTACCTGTAGTAGTATTTCAGATGTTTGTTATTTACGACCTTTCCCGTACCTCTTTCCCTTGAGAGGATGTGATAACCACCCTTACATTTAACCACGTCGGTGATACCTCTTGTCATCCCTCCAAGGAATTCTTTGATTTCTATCCCGATGGTATACTAAGTCGTTAGAGTGAGGACCCATATATACACCTCCTTATGTACCATACTTTCCTGTGTACGTGGGGTCGTAAGGGACGTCACGACAAATACTATCGGCTCTGTACCTTCGTTGAATTTACAGGTAGTTGTCTACTTACTTAATTTTTTACTATGTATGTACGTCACCTTATAATCAGTCGGTAATTTTTACTTTATTGCGGTAAACGTCATTGTACCTACCTGTACCTCTAATAGTGTGATTTACTTCATTGAGTCTGTTTCCGTTTATAGTATATTATAGTGAATATACACCTTAATTTTTTTATACTATGTTTACTTGAGTAAATATTTTGTCTTTGTCTGAGTGTCTATATCCTTTGTATACGTATTTATTACTACTTTGTTTCAAAATTTATTAAATGATTTATCGTTTACATATATTTCGAGGTTTTATTTATAAAAATTTCAAATATTAGTCATTAAGTCGAACACAAGTAATCACATTGAAGTCTTTGAAAATCAGAAATATGAACTTTACTGTCGTGTTAGGGACTGGTACTATAAAATTATTAATAGAGAAGTTTAAGAACTGGTCTTTGAAAAGTGTATCTACACCAAGTTTAATACTGTAAAAATATCGTTAAATTTTAAAAGGTGTCAATTTTAACACAAATTTCTTGGATTGTCGAGAAGGAAAAAATAACCATTGTTACCTAACAAATGATATTACGTTTACCTGAAGTTTAGGTTAATTTGAAGAAATACAGTTCTCAAAGTTTTATTACTACTTCGAGATTAAACATACTGTACGTCGTAAGAATCTCGTTTGTGGGAAGTCGGTCGACCATTTAGTGACAGTTACCTTTGTAGAGCGAATAACAAAATAAGACTAAGTCTCATAGAGTTGAAACCGTGATTTCTGTAGACTTCCGTCTACTAAGGAACATACCCCCCGACAGGATGTGTAACATCCTACAAATTGTAAAAGGATCGGAGATGTATGATCTTCGTTATTCGGAGGTGTAGAGGTCTGTAATGGTTCACAGGGAATCCCTCGTTTTAGTGGAAAACAACTCTTAGTGACGAGAAGTATGATTTACTCTTTGAACATTCCGTGACTGAACCGTACATCATAATACCAATACTGGACCCAAGTCGGAATAGAGAAGGTGAACATCTAATCGACTGGAGTCTTTTCAGTGAGTTTACGGGACTCGTAGTAAAGAAGTAAAATTTTGTCCTCGTAGTAGGGATGACCCAGACGGAGTGACCTATTAATACTTTTAGTTTACTCTAGAGTCTATGTCATTACGTACATTCGGTAGTTTCGACAGTTTTGGACGGATCTTTGTGATCTTGACACACCACTTTTCACACCGTTACTCCGACGTACCGAGTTGATTTTAGGGAAGTTTCACTGAATTCTATAGTCTGACGAATTATGTAAAACCGAAGATAACAATAGTAGACGTAAGAAGTCCGTTTCTTCGACTCCGAGATTCTCCATTTCCTCAAACAGGTTCTCGCGTACCTCTGTCGCAACTTAAGTCTTTTATACTTGGGGTTGTGACCGCGATACAGGCACTGTAAGTACACGAAGGGTCACTGCTCACGGTACTCATGTTTATTTTCATCGGGGAAGACACTCGTTTCCTCCCGAACGGTGAATGTTTTGTCTAGAGACAGAAGACCACCCTCAACCTCCTTCATGGTGTCCTGTTGTCCTATTCTATTAAAACTATGAAAGGAGGACGAAAGTTGAATCTTTCCGGTATAGAGGAATTCTGAACGAACTTCCTTCGATTTTTACTTGTCCGTCCCGGTTGGGGCGGAGGGACGATACTTAGTGAGTGAGTCTCCCGATTCAAGACGGAAGACGTAGACCCGAGAAAATAAAAATTGAAACGTTCGGAGCCAACAAGACCGAAGGATCCCTTTTGGGGAGGTGACGGTCGTCGGAGCGAGCTTCGGGGCCGACAGGACACTCGTAGAACGACCACCTTCCCCTCGTGTCTTCTCCCGACAGGGAAATCGACGGAAGGGACTCCCTTTCGAAGACTAGAGACCTCAAGATTTCGGACTCGGGTTGTCGATGGATGGGAGACGCGAGTTTGTGTCAACCGGGTCGACGGAACACCTCCCTTAAAAGGGGAGACCCAGAACGGACTAGGACCTGTAATGTGACTCGGTCCCCGCAGAAGAGTTCGAGGGTTAAACACCAGACACCAATGTCTTATTAGTCTTTCCGTCGGAGGTGTCCCACGTCCAATGTAGGTTGGTGCGTGGAGAAGAGAGGATTCGGAGACGAAGCTGTGACCTAAGGACCTAAGGCCCAACTCCCACCCCCAATCGCGTACCTCTAGTCGACGTCGAGAGGGGACATCTCAGGGTGTACTTTTTTTCTCCTCCAAAGCCAATCAAACCCGTGTCACAGGAGGTCCTTCTACGGACCGTTTCAGGATTTATACACAGTTCTTCACCCTGCACCCCTCTTCTCGTAGTCGAAACCTCAGTCCTTTGGACCCAGACCTTAGACAGTAGGTACTCGGTAGACTTCAAGATGATTAGTAATTGTTTTCAATTGAAAAAGAAAGAAAAAGGAAGGGTCTACGAATTTGTAATTTGTTTGTTTTTTTTCGATTGGAGAAATTGAGACATGTTAGTCCACTAAGATAGTTTGAGTCGACTCCACTCTGACATGGTTGTCGGGTAGTGGGTCGTATCCGTGAAGTCATTCCCGACGAAGTACAGGAAGGAAGTTGCTGGGAAACAAATCGCGGACGACACACAGTGACAGGGTCCAGATCAAGGTCTACCAGAAGCACAACAAAGATAACAAGTCAGTGAGTTAGCACTAGCTGATAAACTCTAGGGTACCTACCATCGTACAGTCCGAGGAGACAGGAGGTAATAGAGGGTCTCAAACGAAAAACGGAAAAGCATGACAGGAAACCCAAGAGGTCTGTTCTTATGACCTCTCCCAACGGTAAAGGACGAGATCACCTGGTGCAAAAAAGTCTTGAGAAGTGATACCACTACCAGTAATGGGACGTGGAATATTACGACGTTCGTACCTGAGACGTCGGTCTCGGACTGAAATTGAGATCAAGGAGAAGAATGGTAGACGTGGTGATCCGTTCAGCACAGGAAAGAGACTTAGGTGTAGAGGAGTGAACATTGTGCCCCTCTTGTGAATGTCCTGACACCACCACTGAAGGACTCTAGTGTGTCGATTCCGTCTCGAACCGTGTCACTTACTCAGGTATGTATATAAAACCCCCCCCCCCGAAGAAGGAAAGACAAGTAGACGATTCATGAGTTTTGACGAGTCTCTACCCCTTGAAGATTTTACGAAGACTAACAATGGGTTTGGTCATGTTTATAACGGGGAGTGTGATCAACTGACTTATCATCATTCTAACTCACCAGGAGTGCGGTCGACTGTGACCGGTGGTAAAGACAGAGACAGAATCGTCATGATTTGAGACCGATAATTTAGTAGACCCCTTGAATTTTTTATAGTCACAGTTCCGAGAGGACACCTTCAAAGATTACCTGTCGCTCCTTACTTTTGGTGGCCAAGAAAAGGTCACCAAGTGAAAAGTAAACTTTTCAAGTTTCGAGTCTCTCCAATTCACTCAACGACCTCCCGTTAGTCGATTATACCTCGGACTTGTCCTCAGTTTCGATCTTGTTGTTATAAAAGAGATAACAATAGAGTTGTTGGAAGTTTGTAAACTAACCGAATAGACTAAGTTTGATTTTTACTCCGGACTCTTCCCCAGGGGTCTCCACCAGAGGTGTCTCGTCTCTGTCATCTGGTGAGATGAGTCGAATCTTAAAGGTCTCATAAAAGTAAGGTGTCTAGTAAGAACTCTGTAGACGGTACTGGGTGTTCGACCCGACTCAGACTTCTACGTACAGTTACTCTATATCGTGGACATTAACTCCTCAAGTACCGACCAACAATACCTGACTTAACATAGAGGGAGTTTAAGTATATACCTACAGAATTAGGGGTCACGAAGTCTTTCATGACCACAAACCTCTGTCCCGGAAATTTCTTTATCGATTCAATTTCACTCCAGTAATCCCATCTGGGATTAGGTTATACTGACCATAGAAAAGTCTTCTCCTCTAATCCAGTGTCTATGTGTGTCTTTCTTCTCGTACACTTCTTCTACCGGTAGTTGTCCGGTTTCTCCTTCGAAGTCTTCTAGAGTCCGGAGGTCGGAGGTCTTGACACCCTTTTATGTAAAGACAACGAATCGGACCCGTCAGATACCACGAGACAATACCGTGGGACTCCTTTGAGTATGTACGTGACCAAGATCTTCCATCAGTCTGTCCATTCCGTAATCAGACGAATTTGTGGGGTATTATTTGTTGTCCTACTGGTACTCGACCCCGACGAGATCTCGGGTCCCCTCAAGGAGTCGGGACTTCCCTCCCGACCCTCCGACTGTGTCTACGGAGGTGGTCCTTTCTTTGTGTTCGACACAAAAACTCTTGTTCGTCCTCCGACGTGCCCCTTCACCCTCTCACTTTACGTCCTTTAGTCTTATCCCTTACCCTTCCGCCATAGAGGACGTCGTGGGTACCCCACTCAGTCCCCTACCCCGGACTTCCCACCACTCTCTACTCCGACACTGTATGTATTCCCGTTCAATAGGTCTCGGGACCCGTGTAGGTCTATTGTTCGGCTCCAACCCATTGTCCTCGGTCACTTCCCGGAAGGTACCCCCTCGTGGTCCAATTCAAAACATTTCACTGTGACTACGAGTGCACCTCCGATCCAATCTTCCCTTTCTGACTTCCGTCCCTCTGATAGTTTCTCAACGATGTCGACAGGACCACTCTTTACTTCCTCCAACCTTGATCACGTGTCAGGTTTCGTACCTCTCTTAAATCACTCAGGAGACCACTTTTTCTTCCTTTGTTCACCTCTTAAAAAGTATTCTGTAACAAACAGAATCCTGTTTGTTAACCAATCCACTCTTTCTGTCTCTTCCTCATCCCTTTCAGTTCCTATTGAAGGTCCATAGACCGACTCTGTTTACCCATCCATTACCACGGTTGACGATCTCGTCTGAAGAAAAAGGGACGACAGAATCGGTCGACTCCGACAACATAGTTTTATAGGACCTGACGTACCGAATTCGTTCACTTTATGGTCTCTCAAAAGAGAGAGAGGATATTCGTGAGTGACTCCTTTCCGGTGTATTACTCTTCCGCCGGTAGACGGTCTTTCCTTCTCTCCAGAGTAGTCTTTGGTTGGTACAAAAATGGAACTGGAACCTGAGGGTCAAAGGTTTTAACATTACATAAATGTCCCTCTCTCTCTCTTGTTTGACCATATTAAAAAATATTCCGTGATTAAGGTAGTCTGGGCCCGGGGTGGGAGTACTAGAGTAGACTGGGATTGATGGAAGGTTTCCCATGTAAAGGTTTACGGTAGTGGAATCCCAATCCCGAAGTCATATAAACCCTCCTATGTCAGTTGTGATGACTTTTCTCCAATTATTACAACGGTACATGGGGTCGGTAGAGGAACAGGGTTAACTAAACTCGGAGAAACTACTAAAGTCCTCCTCCGAACGTTCGTGTAAACAATATAAGTAAGAAGATCGGAAGATAGGCACCCCCCTCGACCACCTTTACTTTGGAGTCATCCTTTCAAACCCGATTCGACACTCAATTATCACTTCTGGAAGACTGTGTTCGTACCTTTTGATTAGAGAACTCCTGGGTTAGATACACTCCGGAGCTTGACCTTTGTTCTACAGTCGACTTATACCACGTGGCGTGGGGACAGGAATTCTCAGATTGAAACATCTAGGTCCCCTCTGAAAGAGACCAGTCTGAGTTCAGTACCTGGTGAACGAAGACCTATTTTTCAAACGATCCCTACTAGGACAGTGAGAGGAGAGACCCTGTCTTGACGTAGATTAAGGAGTCCGTTCCCCGTCAGACGAACAAACTGAGGATTCACCAAACAACCCTACTTAGTACGGGGTCAAGAGATTCTCCCATATGAACAACCTTTCTCACAAGAGAAACTAGAGTACCGAATCTCACACATCCAAAACAGGTCAATTAGTACATCGACCGCAGTTCGAAACAGTCGAAAATAAATAATAATAATAAAACTCCGATATACCGTAAGCTTCCTAAATCCGTGACCGGGACATCGGTTGTACCGAAGTAAAGTTGTTATCGACCTCGGACTTAGAAAAAAGTCGGGGAACTATTATTGACTCGTAAGTCAGAACAGATAAGATTTCACAGAGAGTCTAATTCTCCACTAACTTTCCCATCTGGAAATTTTCTTGTATGAGAGAAGAGGACTCCCTAAGGGTGTACCAACTTTCTTTG
Source organism: Capra ibex (assembly GCA_006410555.1). NCBI lineage: Eukaryota > Metazoa > Chordata > Mammalia > Artiodactyla > Bovidae > Capra > Capra ibex. The sequence continues at coordinate 71,502,100 of SJYO01046538.1, forward strand.
TGGGACTATCTGATACAACCGACTACGAAAGGTTAATGTTTCGTGTAAGTAAGGAGGTAGTGGAATTGTAGAGTTTAGTCGAGACTCTCGTCGTTCCTACTCCATCTACCCAAATCAAAGTGTTTTCTCTTTAAGATTGTGACTAATTTCCCAAATGGGTTACAGAATACCCCTCGACCCTTTGTTTGAGTGTAGATTACTACACGGTCTAAGAAAGTCTGATTGAATCAATTAGGTATTTGTTTGGGTCATCTTATCCATAGTGACACGGGTAAACTTTCTGCTTCTGTAACTTAGTGTTCTATAAATTTAGTGTCAAAGTTTCAAGAGGTCTGGTATCCCTCGATTCTGTTGTGACTGAGGGATCAGAAGACAATTGATTAGGTCACGAGAACAACCAATACGACGTAAATTTGAGAGGTTCGGACTGATATTACTCCTTTTATTATAAAGGCGTATCAACCTAAAACCCATTTTTCTCGGTGTTCACCTTTTCAGTCAACAAGAGGGATAAATATCTGTCTGAACCTAAAAAAAAAAGGAAGTATATATCTTACTTGTTCTGAGTCTCTGTACTTGGGCGACAGGGTACGTGAGAAAGTCTTCAGATCGTAAGGTTGTTAGTCCACTAATATTTGGTTCTCTCTGAGAGGTTCGAACTAACGTAACAAGTTCTGGTGTCCGGTCCCATCGTCGGGGAAGTACCGCTTCTGGTACAGAAGGGACTAACAACAAATAAAAGGAGAAGAGACACACGAGACACCAGACCGTTCCTCGACCCGTGGAGTTTCCCTTCGGTGGTGTCGCCGTTTGGAGTCAAGGGCCAGGCTCCTTCGGGTCGAGTCAAAGAGTACGACTGTCTTCAATATTAGATGTACTTGACTTCAGTAAATTGGATGGTATCGCTGTCTCGTAAACGATTCAGGTTTCTGTGTGTCTGGGTTCTATCGTCTTGTCCATCAGTAAGAAGACTTTGGACTTCCTTACCCTGTTTTCGACAGTAGGGTCGTCGGAGACCGGAGGGAAGGACTGTGAGGGAGAACCTGGAGACTCACAAACGAGTGTCAATAAGTACCCAGGGACCTAGAGTCTAGACTTACTTTCACTTTCCCTCCCTCCGATCCCGTCGACATCCAATCCTCGGGTACACGAGGTAGAGTAATTTTGGGATAATTTGAGAAAGAAACACTTCACCGACAATTCGGGTAGAATATCGACTTTTTTGACTCCGATATTCTCCAGACGCCACCGAGTCACCATTTCTTAGACGGACGATTACGTCCTCTACGTCCAAGCTAGGGACCCAACCCTTCTAGGGGACCTCTTCCTTTATCGTTGGGTGAGGTCATAAGAACGGACCTCTTAGGGTAACTGTCTCCTCAGACCTTCCAAGGTCAGGTACTCCAGTGTTTTCTCAACCTGTACTGTATCACTGATTTGTTGTTATTGTTATCGTTCTCCATACCATGAAACAAATTCCATTGACCGATTCGAACGTAAACTCGGACTTAGACTAACGGACGATTTGGACACACGAGAGACAGTAAAATATAATGGTCGACCGTGTGTGTATCGTGAAAGATAAGATAAGATAAAGTAAAGTAAGGCAAGGTAAAAATAGGATAAGATGACATTAATTATCGATAAATCTCGGTTTGGAAAAGAGAGGTCGTCTTTACTCGTCAAATTTTCGTTACTAGGAGAAGGAGTTGAGAAGTAGAGAGTGGTCTGGGGTCTCCTCCCGGAACAAGTATCGACGATGGGTTATTAACGAACGAAAATAACTAAATTTGTGAATCTACACACAAATAGGGTACTAACAAAGACGAGGTTTCAGTTTTAGGTGACCGGTATCCACCGTAAAGGGACATGGGTCTCGACTACTGAGAAAGACAAGATTATTCTAAAGAACGGGTAGGAGAACCCATCGTCGTCGTCGTAAGTCCTTCACTTGGGAGATTGGGTTGGGTCGAGATTAGTCTCTACACTTCCCTTCGATCTAATAGACCTCGTCCAATATATCCTATCACCACGAAACCTGAGATGTTTAAGGGTTTAGGTACAATGTTCCAGACAAAAGTTAGAAGTCCGTAACATCCGTAGAGGACCCCGATACTCTTCTTACGAGAGTAAAGTCCTGTCTCATCTCGGTTGTCGGTTGAACCGTTCCCGGTCTCCCTATATTTAAGTCTCACTGTTGGATTCCTTGTACCAAAATTATCTTTATATGAAGATAAAGAAGAGGTTAGTGTACAACTGACAGATAAACGTACCTTTTTGGACTTGATTTTACTCCTATCAGTCTTGACCATTAACTCCCCGAGACGAAAAGGGGATTTCGAGAGGACAGGAGGTCTACTGTTGAAACTCTCTAGTGAACCCACCGACCCCTGAGTCACTTCAGTCGTAATGTCTCGTCGGTCCCCTTTACATCCATATTAAATGAAATATGGTACCCCATGTTAAGACTGTTTTAAGTAAGTTGTAGTACAATTGTTTATGGGCCTGACATAACCCGTGTACAATCCACCGTTACAAAGTTTCCACTTATTCTATGGAGGAACTCCTCGGACATTAGGTCACCTCCTCTGTCTGTATATTTCTGTATATTTCTTAATGGGGATAATCTACATAACAGACCCAGTGTTATATGTAGAAACCTGTACCCTACCCTTCATCTCTCTTCCGTTGGAGTGTCTCTTACGGATCCTCAAAAGTCCTACTTTTCCCCCTTTTTTGTAAGGTCTTTCTACCTCTGTGATTTTTATTTATTTATCCCACAGAGCCCTTGATTGTATTATGGCAAAATCCCGGTCACAACACAAAACCCTGTACCACCTCTTCATCTTCGGGGACCCCTTAATGTACCTCACTCTAATACTTACCGGAGTATGTGGTCTGGCTCTTCGAATCGTACCCTCTCTGTACCAGTCCTCGCGAGGTACCTTGGTGACGGTTCCGATGTCGTACCATCCACTTACTCTACCCCTACGTCCTCTACTTTTTGTCTTTTTTTGGTGGTCTTGACCCCAACTACACCACAATATTTCTCGACTACTCCCAGACTTGGTCCGCCCTGTCACCCTGACTTCTCTGACCTTTCAGACCCCTTTACCTATTCTCCGGAGGAAGTAACTGACGACACTACAACAGGGAGTCTCTTTAGTGAATAACGGTTGTCTTCTGGAACGGACCCATGGTCTTGGAGTCATACCGATGAGGAGAATAGGACTCTACGATCCCATTTCTCTTTACATCTCAAAGTCTTTTCGTCTAGGAGTGTATGTGTGTCCCAAATGACAAATATTCTAGAAAAAGTACACATAATAGACAGTAGTGTCTTCAGGATCTTTCGTATGTAATAAGTATAAATTTTAATACAAAAACAAAAAGACTAATATTTTTTTATATCTTTATTGTTAACATCTTACGGACTTTATGAAATTTTGTTCATCCTTTAATCTTGACCGGATCATGAGTCTACCTACTAATCAATGGTATATCCATTTGGTCAACGAATATCATGTTACGATTCACTTTTTTTTATATTCTTATGTAAAGTTAAGGTTAAAATATTGTCTAGAAAAATCTAAAATAACACTAATTTTTTAACCCTAATTTTATATTTATTAAAAAAAAGAAAAGAATCGTAATCTAATGTTCGAAAAAATACAACTATTTAGTTTAAGTTTTCGGATTAAAAAGTAACGACGTATTATAAAATTATATGTACACACGACTTTAAATGATTACGATAATAGTCGACGATCCACAACAACTACCTGTACCAATAAAGGTACCTACCCTTAAAAATGAGAGTACTCGTTTTTAACAAAACAACTTATACCAAACGACTTATTGAGATCGTATGTAAAAGGGGTAAATCAAGATTAATAAAGGAAACTTATTTAAAAATTTTCACTTTAGAGACCCAGTTTCCTATACACGTAGAGTTTTTGCCATAATCAACAGTTTAACGATCCCGAAGGGAACACCGAGTCGACCACATCCTCTGGACCTAAAGTAAGGACCCAACCTTTCTAGGGGACCTCTTCCCTTTCCGATGGGTAAGGTCATAAGACCGGACTTCTTAAGGTACCTGTTATATCGGGTACCCCAGCGTTTCTCAGTCTGTGTTGACTCGCTGAATGTGAAAGTGAAAGTGAAAGAGAGGAACAAATAAAGTTGAGTGATCTGAAGTCAAGTCAAGTCAAGTCAGTGAGTCAGCCCAGGCTGAGAAACGCTGGGGTACTTAGCGTCGTGCGGCCCGGAGGGACAGGTAGTGGTTGAGGGCCTCAAGTGAGTCTAAGTACAGGTAGCTCAGTCACTACGGTAGGTCGGTAGAGTAGGAGACAGCAGCGGAAAAGGAGGACGGGGGTTAGGGAGGGTCGTAGTCTCAGAAAAGGTTACTCAGTTGAGAAGTGTACTCCACCGGTCTCATGACCTCAAAGTCGAAATCGTAGTAAGGAAGGTTTCTTTAGGGTCCTGACTAGAGGAAATCTTACCTGACCAACCTAGAGGAAGTCAGGTTCCCTGAGAGTTCTCAGAAGAGGTTAGGGTGTCAAGTTTTCGTAGTTAAGAAGCCACGAGTCGGAAGAAGTGTCAGGTTGAGAGTAGAGGTATGTACTGGTGACCTCTTTGGTATCGGAACTGATCTACCTGGAAACAACCGTTTCATTACAGAGACGAGAAATTATACGATGGGTGTCACTTAATCGGTCGGGTATAATAGGTGTAAGTAGTCACGATTAGTTAGAAAATTTTTTAGAAACAGTTTTTTTTTTTAGAAACAGTTAGACTTTGTGTATGTACTATTGGGTAACAATCCAATGACACTCGTAGGAGTAGTGTGTGCACCACTCAAGAGAAAGAGTGAAATACCTATTCCCAATCAGTGGAAGGACCTGGTGTCTAAGTCATTCATAGACTCCTACCTGAGGAGACCGTCACGAGAAGGGTGACACACGACTGTGACAGAGGCACCCTTCTCAGTGGGGCTGAAACGGTACAACTGTCCCGAAGGAAAGTAACCCCAGTGTGGGAGTCCTCGAAGACGGACGTACAGGTCCGTTCTTGTGCGGGATAGAGGACTCCCGGTCGCCGAGGGAGTTGGACAACCTCCAGGGTCACAGTCCCTGTCAAGTACGGTACGAGACCCACCTCCGGGGGTCCATACCATACACGAATCCACCCACCACCAAGGGTAGCTTCGGGTCTACCTTTTACTGTGCTCCTTGACTTGGGGCACAAGAAAGCCTTTCCTTTTGAACCCAACAATCGGGAGACGGTTTTTCGGCAGGAACAAGGGAGGGACGAAGATCCTAGAACAGACCCGAAACGTCACACTGGGCGTTCCGGGACTCTTGGACCGGGCCGGACGGAGGTGGTGTCCCAGGTGTGGTCCCCGAGAGTGTGGTTGTGACATAGTAGACAGATGTGAAGTATAACAGGATCTTAGAGAACAAAGAGCGGGAAATCCGGAGTCAAAGTTACAGTTGAATAAATTCTTCGAAAAGAACGATGGTGTCGGGAGACTCGAATGGGGAGGATATCAGGAGGAGACCCTCAGTCTGACCGACAAATGTATAGACGGAAGGAAGACCCCTCTTCCCCTGTACAGAATGAGTAAGGACTCGGTCCGTGGACGTGTCGGAACCGGCTTCCAACGTGTAGATGTCCATGTACCTGACTTGCCTGTCAGGGTGTCTCTCGGATGCTCTAAGGTAAACTCTAGCCAGTGTCTGAGGAAGTAAGTGAGCCGTTCACGAGTGACTTCCCGAAGTTGTTCACTCCCCGATGGTGCGAGTCGCTACAATTATCTGTGTGGGCGAGGTCGGGGATCCGAGAGTAAGTGGTCGTCGAGGTTCACAACCGTCGAGAGTCGAAACAGAGAGAGGCCCTTACAGGAGTCGACTTCTCTTGGTGGGTCGGTCTTCAAAGTAGGGGAAGCTTTTCCGTCCGAAGTAGGTTCTGTCCAGTTACCCTCCCACAGGTGACTCCGGGGTAGACGAACAGAGTTAAACCCTGTTGAGACTTCCAAACGGGGGTCGAGGTCTCAAGAGGTGTCCCGGTCGACCCAGGAAACCCGGTACTGTAACGTCAAGTCCCAGACAGACGGGTTAGGACAAAAGGGATGAGAGGGTAGGGTCACCGGGAGGGCCATTTGAAGAACCTACGTTTGAAGGAAGAGTCTCTGACGACCGACCCCTTGGGTGGGACTTTGTCGTTAGTCGTTTTGTCTGTGCTATACACAAGGTTGTCTCGAAACCCCGAGCTAAACAGGTAATCAAGGTGGACACAAAGAGGGGTCCCTATTTGACCTCCCGAAGGCGTGACCGAGTCGTCCATTTCTTAGACGGACGTTACGTCCTCTGTGTCCACTGAGTCCGAGTTAGGGACCCAGCCCTTCTAGGGGACCTCTTCCTTTACCTTTGGGTGAGGTCATAGAACGGACTCTTAGGGTACCTGTCTCCCCGGACGGTCCGATGTCAGGTACCCTGACGTTTTCCCAGTCTGTGATGACTTGTCGATTAATTCGTATTCCTATTTGGTTCCTGTAAGTTGGGGTCTTATCGACACGAGTTACACTGTGGACGGTCTGGTAAGGGTCCCGGTAGTGATTCCGTTCTTACCCTGACTCAGCCGTCGAACGTTAGTAGATAGGAACAAGGTATTTGGAGAATAACTCACAGGAGGACAGAGGCCCACGGTCCCAGTCTATAGATACTCCGTCGAGAACTGAAGGTTCCGGTAACAGAACTCCCCTTTACATGTTTTTTGTTGTCAGTTGACCCCTGTATTCACGGGGGTACTTCTGGACGTCTCACGAGACCCTCGGGTCTCTTCCTCCACTACCGAAGGATTCCCCCGTCCTTCCGAAGGATTCCCCCGTCCTTTCGAAGGGTCCCTTCGTCCTCTTCCCCCCGTCCCATTCCCATCATAACTATCTTTTCTTTCCCCTTTCCTTAAAGTCAAACTTCTCACAGCACATTTTCGTACTGATCCTCACTCACTTTTCGTTTGATCCGTAATGAAATGCATCGACGTGTTAACTCACTCCAACAGACGTTCCTATTGGATAGAGATACAATACCTATCTCTGTGACTCTGGGAACCTCCTCTTTGTCGAATCTGTGTCAGTAATCTTCACCCAGGGAACACTGAACTTGGACTAAGAAGACTGTAGTTTAGTCACCGACATAAATCACGGGACAGTGTTTGTGACTCAAAAGAAATTGTCAGTCGTAACACAGGTTGCTCCTAATTTTCCTGATATTTCAGTTCCGAACCGAGAACTTCGTGAATATATATCGTTATTTTTTAGTTATTATCGTACCCTGTTTACGTCCCCAGGTCCGGGTTCGTTTACGGGACCCAAGTCACGTCTCCATACGGGGTCTTTTGACAGGAGTCTGGACAAGTCATAAACCATAGTCACTGAACCTGTTTCTGTATTGTTCAGGTGAATAGCGTCGATATCGACTGTGCGTCGACCCTCCCTCTCTTCTTTACTAACTACTGTTTTAGTTTGAAGATTTACTAGAGTCAACCCACCTTACTACTCGGTTTGAGTAAACCGTAGGTCGTTCTACTTCACGTCGTCCCCAGGTACACTTCCGGTCTCAAAGGGAAGTTCGTCAGTCAACACGATCTACTCCTCTCCCATCGGGGTGGACTGGGGGTCCGTATTCCCTCTCTGGACCCGTGAAGGAGTCCGGGGTCGGATCGAAACAGCAACAACGACAAGTCAGCGATTCAACACAGGGTGACCTCACCAACAGTAAAGGAGGAGGGCCCCTAGAAGGACTGGGTCCCTAGCTTGGACGTAGAGGACACAGAGGACGTAACCGTCCACCTATTAAAAAAAAAAGAAAAAAAAATGACGATTTGACTTCACATTGTTTGATTCTGTAGATACCGACACACTTCTAATATCAGTATAACATCGAGTGGAAATTATCCTGTAAAATACTTAATGGAACCTCTACTGAATCACCCTGTAAAATACTAAGAAAGGTCACCACCGGACCTTCACTCCCGGTTGTAACAGTCTACCTTCTCCTTCGATGAATACGTGTCGAAGTAGACCCGTTGTCAGGGCACTCGAATGGGAGACTGTCCAGGACCTGTTGTCTCTTATAATCGGTTCCTGTACGACCTTGGGATGTCCTGAGTGAGTGTAAGACGGTGATTGGTTCACACACTGACCCGTTCAGTACTTCCGAACTGAAGATGGCTTTTTTCTTTTTTTTATGACAGATGTCGTATTTACCCGAAAGGATCACTGAGTCTACCATTTCTTAGACGGACATTACCTCTGGACCCAAACTAGGGACCCAGTCCTTCTAGAGGACCTCTCCCCTTCCTGATGAGTAAGGTCATGAGAACGGACCTCTTAGGGTACCTGTCTTCTCGGACCACCCGATGTCAGGTACCCCAGTGTTTCTCAGCCTGTACTGACTCGTTTATTCGTGTACATGTCGTATTTCGTGTTAAAATGTAAGATAAAAATAAAATTTTAAATGTCTTTACAGGAATTTACTGTCACAGTCTAACAGTTGAGAAGCGACTTTTCTACCGAAAAGAAAGACTCTAAGGTAGAAAGAAAAAACTCCCCCCCACCGACAATTTTAAGAGTAGGAAAGTACTTTACAAATACTGTTAACTACCTTTGACAAAAAATTTACCCGAAGGGACCATCGAGAGTCGACCATTTCTTAGACGGACGTCACGCCCTCTGGGACCAAACTTAGGACCCAACCCTTCTAGACGACCTTTTCCCTATTCGATGGGTGAGGTCATAAGAACCCGAAGGGACCAATAATAAAAGTTAACTTAATGAACTTTCCTATGTCTTTAAGGGACCAGATACTTTATGTTTTCTATGGACTTTTGTTTAAATCATTCTTAAATACTAAAAGTAAGGATTCCATTCCTCTATTGAGAGGTTACACCGAACTCTCCTTCAGAACCAAGAGGTCTTAGATTACAGTTTAAGACACAGATTGTTGACCGACCCGTGTTATACCTTTTATATTTTCCCGTTAGGGACTAAGGTCTCGAGAATCGTAGTGTAAACCTTCCCATTTGTTCCCAAACCTTGTTAAACCACAAATCTACAACGTCACTGTGACCGACGGACAATTGATGTCTACCTATATGTAAGTTAAATCGAGCCGTAAGTTCCGAGAAACACCAGCATAAAGTTGATCAGAATTCTTGGAATAAGGAGAAGGAGAAGGAACATCGGAATTTGAGACACGACCCTTGAAGAAACCTTCAGATCTCGTTATAAATAGAGGTGGGGGGGTTTTTTTTTAGACATTCTGACACACAGTGCAATGGTGGTGAAGAATCTTAGTCCAAGACGGACCAACACGTGAATAGACATGTAAAGAAAAAGAAGGAAAGAGGAATCTGTCTGTCAACCGACGTGACCTCGCCCTCGATCTCGGAGAAAGAGAAGGAAAACCAGGATCGTGTCGATTATTTATACCCTACTCAACTTACCTTAACTTGTGAAGAGGGATAAGTAGACTGAGTTTATTAGGTGTGATTTAATGACTCGGAATTGACATTCGTCCTTCGGAGTCTTGTAGTCCACAGTGGAGGATGAACGACAGAGGGACGAAATCTGAGGGTTGTTCGGATTTTACCGGGACTCAACCAAAATAAACCGACTTCGGTATTGTTCTGGATTCTACACTCACCCTTCTTTTTTTTAACTTCAGTCCAACGGTTTAGACTTTTCACAACCGTTCCAAGAAGACCACAAACACGCCTTCTGTACAGGTGGGGGTGAAATAACTGAATCCTTTGATACAGAAAAAATTCTGTTAGGTCGTACCTCGACGTCTTGGATTCCCGATCTGTTCGGTCACCGGGACCGAGGACGATTAGTATCTACCTATATGTGTGTTGAACCGAACCGTAAGTTCCGAGAGACACCAGAATTGGGGTTTGACAAGAAGGTTGGAAGAAGGAGAGGAGAAGTCGAGTCACGTCGGGTCGGTTGTATACGTCAAGGGACGTGTCACTGTCGTTTGTCTCCTCCGTGACCCCTATTTCCTACCTCTTCTAGGTCCGGTAAGGAAACTCTCCTTGTTGTAATTCACGAAGAGTCTGTCCACACTTCAACCGGTTTATCCTTTACCTCTTCCGTCTACGTCCATTCGGAGAACTAGTGTGACTTCTTTAACCACTACGGTTTCGTTTTGACCTGAACTAAAAACGTCTAAGACACCTACGGTTCACTCCGTCAAAAAGTATATTTAAATGTAAATAAAAGATCACTATTATTGGTGTATACCATTTTAATGTCGTAAACAAAATACCATTGGAAACAGTTTAGTGAACCCGAAGGGACCACCAAGTACCATTTTTTAGACGAACGTTATGTCCTCTATGCCTAAACTAGGACCCAGTCTTTCTAGGGGACCTCCTCCAGTATCGTTGGGTGAGGTCATAAGGACGGACCTCTTAGGGGACCTGTCTCCTCGGACCTCCCTATATCAGGTATCCCAGTGTTTCTCAGCCTGTAGTGACTTCGTTGAATCGCACGTGTGTTCGTGCAGTTTAATAAATTAGAGAGGTTCGGTACAAATAAGTGGAAATTTTACCTACAGTTGTACGTGTCATTGACGGAGTTTGTCACCGTAGTTGTCACCTAATTTTTCACGAAGTGTTCGGTGGATCTATAGGTAGTTGTCTACTTACCTAATTCTTCAACACCATGTATTTACCTTATAATGAATCGGTATTTTTCTTTACTTAAACTCAGTCAAGATCACTCCACCTACTTTGATCTCGGACAATGTCTCTCACTTCGATCAGTCTTTCTCTTTTTGTTTACAGTATATAATTACGTATATATACCTTAGATCTTTTCGCCATGACGACTTTGATAAACGTCCCGTCCTGTTCTCTTTGTCTGTCTCTCTTGTGTGAACACCTGTGTCGACCCCTTCCTCTCCCACCTGCTTAACTCTCTCCACGACCTTGTATACGTAATAGTATACATTTTATCGATCGGTCACCCGTCAACGACCTACTCCGTCCCTCGAGTTGGATCACGAGACACTGTTGGATCTACCCATCCTACAACACCCGCCACCCTCTCTCAAAGTTCTCCTTCCCCTGTATACATATGCAGACCGACTAAGTGTAAAAACATGCCGTCTTTGGTTGTGTTGTAACATTTCGTTAACGGGAGGTTTAATTCTTTTTCACGAAGTGTTTAATGATCTATAATAAAATAAAAGTGGTCAAAGACGTACGTACCATATTTCATCACAATCTGAAATCCCCTTTCCTCGCCACGGTTTATTGATCCTGGAGAAGGTTCAGTGTAAGAGCTTAACGACCCACTGGGGTGCATGTTGTTAAATAAAAAGATAGGGAGGGAGCACGGACTAAATCTTCCGTCCCCTCTAACATAGACGGAATATAGATACAGGAGGTGTCTATCTCTTCTACTAAATCTCAGGTCCTCTGTTACTCATGGATACCCCTTCTATCTTCCGTTCTAAAATAACAGTAAAAGAGAGAAGGAGAACAAGGAAAGTAAAGAGAGGGTCCGAAACGGTTTTTGTCAAAGAGTATTAAAAGAATAAAAGATTCCGACCGTTCTGGAGGACGAACCTTTTGTTCTCATGAATCGACAATCTTACTGGACCAAAACTAACTTTTATATTTTGTATTTTATTTTTATATTTATATTTTATATTATTATTAATATGTATATAAATATATTTTGTTATTAAATATATTATAATTTTATTTTAATTTATTTTTATTAAATATATTATTATAAATATATTTTATATTTTTATATATATAAGTCTACCTTCTACGTACGGATGGAATCTTCGTTCGGGTCGTGACCCGGTTACCGACCTTACCTATCTCGTAATCTCGACCCCAGTCCTGTGGACCCAATCTTAAGGACAAGACAAAAAGTAATCGACAAACTGTAACTCGTGTAGTGAAATGAACAGACCCGAGAATGAAAAGAATATATATTTATCATTATCGTGGTAGATAGTGTCTTCCAAAGTCCAGGTGCATGTATGGATCATACAACCGGGAACAACATCGAGTACGAAACCTTCTACTACAACACATCTTTTAATGAATTAGAGACACTTAGGAACTACGGGTTACGAATAGTGATGGAAAAGTAGAGAGAGAAGTAAGTGATGGCACTATTAGATCACAAAGTAGTAGAAATCATAGTAGAAACTCAAATGCTGAGAGTAGATGACCCTACGAGACAAAGTTGAACTTACAGATTATTCGTAGAGTTTTAATTGTGCACGTCGTGACTTGTGGGCCAGACAGGAGGGATCGGACGAAGTGGATGCCAGTAGAGGTAGAGACGATTGTCGTCGTAGAAAGTCGATGAAAATCGCCGTAATAAAAAAAAAATAAAAATAAAACATAACTTCATATCGGTAAATGGTTATAACACTATCAAAGTCCACTTGTCTTGTCTACGAGTCGGTATGTATATGTACACAGGAAAGAACCTGGGAAAGAAAAAAAAAAATTAAATTTAAATAAATAAAATTAACTTCTGATTAATGAAATGTTATAACATAACCAAAACATATGTAGTTGTGCTTAGGTGGTGTCCACATGTGTACAAGGGGTAGGACTTGGGGGGAGGGTGGAGGGAGGGACATGGTAGGGAGACCCAGTAGGGTCACGTGGTCGGGGTTCGTAGGACATAGTACGTAGCTTGGACCTGACCACTAGACAAGGAATATACTATAATATGTACAAAGTTACAGTAAGAGGGTTTAGTAGGGTGGGAGAGGGAGAGAACCTCGGGAAGAACTGACGAGAGAGGGTTTGGGTGTAAGTTTGATCGTCGTTTAAACCCTCCTTGAACGGTGATGAGTGGTAGAGGTTACAGTAGTAGAGTTAGTTTCTTTAGTAACCGAGAGTGGACTTAAGGATGTTATCGGAGGACAGATTAGAGAGACGAAGTCGTGGACGAGTACCTCCTTGAAGGGTTTTGTCGTCGGTCACAGTAGGATAAATTTTTTTAATTTTCTGCTTAGATTAGGACAGTGAAGAGAAAGCTTTTAGAAAGGTTCTGTAAGGTGAAGTTGTCTCAGTTCGGTTCAAGGAAGGATTGGTAGTGGGCGGGACCGTCGTGCCGGCGGGGGTATGGGAAGACCAAGGAAAGTGAGGTCGAGGCGATCAGAGACCTCGTGGGGTCTGAAGGGGAGGTCGCCGAAGAAGGTGAAAGTCGTAATCGGAGGGTCCAGACACAGAGTGAGAGAGTGGAAGAAGCTCAAAACAGGTATACAGTGGAAGGGTCGTTCCGGAAGGAACTGGTAGGGTGAATTTTGACGTAGGGTTAGGGACGAGAGAGTTGGGGAAAGGGAACAAACGAACACAGGTACCATACAAGAACGAGGGTTGTCAGATACGAAATGAATGTTGATCTTACATTTAAGACACTGTCACCCACCCAAAACAAAACAAAACAAAACAAGTGACTAAATAAGGAGACATTGGTGCGAACCAGGGTATCGTCCATGAAGTATTTATAAACAACTTACTTACGTACTTGTCCCGTTCGGTGATTTTTTAGTCCTCTTAGTCGTGTATATCAGAACTTTTGTCAGTAACCAATGTAATAGAGGTGAAATGTCTGATTATTTACCTTCGAGCCTCTCTAATTGATTAAACGAATACAAATGTGTCACCCACACAAATACCAGTCTTCTTTAGTCCGAGTGTTAAAAGTTTAGGTATAAGAAAGATAGTGTGATGTTTCGTCCTATGTACACTTTTTCTAGGATTTCAAAGTCGGACTTAAAAAAAGAAAGTCGACGACCGGACCGGAGGAACAGATCAAGGAAGTCCGAAGTAGGAGACAGTCCTACAAACCCATTCTCCTACCCATGGCGTCACGTGTCGGATGTCTTTAGACAGGGTACACGACTCGGAGTCGAGACACGGGTCTTTCTTGGAAGAGACGGGAGGACCCCGTACTCTTACACCTGTTGGTCCGGTCCCTCCGGACCGAAAAGTACGTTTGTAGAGACGGAAACTCCTCAGGAACCGGAAGTGCAGGGTCAGGGAGGAGGGGGTGGTCCGTCCGAGGGTAGAGATCAGAAGACTTTGTTGACAAAAAGGAAAGAAGTGTGTCGAAAACAGAAGCACGTGAGTCAAACTGCAACGCAGACCGGCGTACCCGGTACGGCCGATAAAAATGACTGTCGTCGGTGGTCGGGTATACAAAGGGTAATGGTGTTTGACAATGGAAGAAACTTTGGCAAAACATTTACTCGTCCTGACGTCTGTTGGTCCTCCAGTTCAGGTGCACCGGTGCGTGTCCCGAGGGTCCTAACCGGACCTGTCCATACAACCAGAACTACTTACAGAAACTTTGGTTTAACCCAACCTGTTTTACGACTAATTAATGAAGTACCAAAAAAAAAAAGGAAGGAAAAAATTTTTAGGGGAAGAAACGGAGACACAAGTCGAGTCATCCAAAAGTTGTCCCAGTTCAAAGTTTCCGTCCGACGAAAAATGTCCCTGTACTGAAACTCAAAACAAAGAAAGGTAAACCCCTCGAGAGAGGTCCTACTTTAGAGCTACCCTCTACTCCGCACAACTGGGGTGTCCCTCCCTACCTGTCACTGGTGTCGACAGTCACGTTTCATCTTTCTACATACTACACTACTCGCCCCAGGACTAGTAAGGGACGGAAGGTCTTCTACTTCTCGCTGTGGTCCCGAAACTATGATTGTGGAGGAAGTAGTACATCTCGTGACCTTAAGTATTTTGTAGAGCTTGTGTAGTAAAATGAACTCGGAGTGGTAGAACGACACTATAACCCGAAAAACAAAAGTAAAATGTCTACTCCTTTGACTCGCAGCTCACCGATTGACCAAACGGGTTTCGACACACCGGTCATTCTCAGACTTTTCTCTAAATTGGAATCGAGGATCTGGCGTCCGGTGTCGAACCCGGGGTCGTCTTGTCGACGGACTCACTGAACTTTGTTTTGGTCCATCCCGAATAAGTCTCTTCGTCGATCGTTGAGTGTCACCCCGGACTACCCCGAACAACGTCGTTTTGACCTTCGACCGTGGCTCTGGGTCCGAGCGTCCCATGATATTTCGACGGCGGTGAGACCGACCTACCGTAACTTTATCTGTGTCTGTTTCCCGAAGGAGGACGTCCCGCCTTACAGCGGCCTAGTCCCGGGTCCTCGACAACAGTACGTGTCTCCCATTCGGAAGGTCTCGTCCTCCATCCACTTTCCCCTCGAGCCCCGACTCTTACTCTAACCTGCGACCGGGTTCAGTAAGACTCTAGGGAAGGTCGGACTGGTGGACACTGAGTCCTACCTGGGTGGATGGTTCGGCATGTTCCATAAGAACCGAGGAGAGAGGGAAAGGATCAAAAGGTCAGGAAAATCGAAGAGTCTACATGTGTCGAGAAAGGACGAAGTTCCAAAGACCCACACCGTAAGAGTAATGGATCTTGGGAGAAGGGATAAGAAACGTTTGGTCTGAAAGGTGTTCTTACAGGGGTAGAGTCTTTCAGGAAGGAACCGGTGAATTTACCCAACCTATCACTCACGTCGGGGGACGGGGGTTTGTTCTATACACATACAGGGTTGTAATACAGGACTATACAAAGGGTTGACCTTTGAGACTTCCACTGGAACCTTTTGTCCAGAAACGTCCATATTAATTCAAGTAGGACTTTCCTCTATTAGGATCTAAATCCCACTTACAATCTAGATTACTGTCCACCAGAATATTCTTCTCCTCTTTTGTGTCTCTGTGTGTCCTTCTTCTTCCTTATGTCCACTATCCGTCTACCTCTCTCCAGCGTCACTCTTCGGTTCGGTTCGTTCCGACTGTCGGTGGTCTTCGTCCTGTTTCGTTTCGTCCTCCGGGGAGGGGACCTTGGAAGTCTCCCTCCCTCGCGTCCGGACGACTGGGGACCTAAAGTCCGCAGACCAGAGATGTTGACACTCTTTATTTGAAGAGAACAAATCATCGGTGGTTGCCACACCACTAAACAATATCATCGGGACCCTAGATTAAATTCGTCGTGGCGGTGGGAGGTGTATGTGTCCCTGTGTATAAGTGACCAGTAAGGGAAAACTAGGAGAGTACAGTCACTAGTTAAAGGTTTATTTGGTAGTGGACCCTACTGAACATGTGACAGGAATAAGGGTGAAGAAATCCCGTCTCTGGTACGGGTACAGTAGGAAGAGTGGAAGTCCGTCGAGGGTTGTGTAAGGATCCATGTCTCACACAATAAATTAGTGACTCAACACAGACTGAGAAACGTTGGGGTACCCGACATCGGGTGGTCCGAGGAGACAGGTGTTCTCAGAGGTCCGTTCTTATCACCTCACCCAACGGTCCGGGAAGAGGTCCCCGAGAAGGGTTGGGTCCCTAACTTGGACCCAGAGGACGTGACTGTCTGACTAAGAAATGGTACCTCGGTGGACCTTTCAGGTCCATGACTCATCCACGAGCTTTTATGCTTTATTTACTCCGGACTCAAAAGATCGAAGTATAGAGACGGAGGTGAGGTGAGGTTGGGTGAGGAGTGACGGGAGTGTGAAGAGTCGGGAAAACGTGTATGTCGGGGGTCGGGTCTTCCGACGGTCCAGGAAGAAATGGACGACATGAGGTCGATCCAGAGGCTCCACTTCATGTCTCGGAAGGTCACATTTTCTCTCCTACCCTCCGGACTAAAGAACCGACTGAAGGGTGTCCGAGGTACGAAAAACCCTCCGGTCCCGGAACGGAACAAGGTAGACACCAGACTGTGGGTCGTGTTCCGAATCGTGTCTTGTATGTGAAGTTTGTTCACACAATTGAGTCACTCAGGTGTCTTTCCCCGACAATGTCACGTAAAAATTTTTGTATAAAATAAAAAGTCTAAATGTCTTTTTAATTTTTTTGTCATGTCTCAAAGGTATATGGAACGTGGGTCAAAAGAGAGAATTATTGTAGAATACAATCATACCGTGAAAACGATATTAATTCCTTGGCTATGACTAGATAATAATAATTAATCCCAAGTCTAAAAGGACAAAATACGAATAAAAAAAAAGACAACAACAATAAGGTTCTAGGAGAGATCCTGTGGTGTAATATAAATCAGTAGCACA
The DNA here is from genome assembly GCA_006410555.1 of Capra ibex. NCBI lineage: Eukaryota > Metazoa > Chordata > Mammalia > Artiodactyla > Bovidae > Capra > Capra ibex. The sequence continues at coordinate 71,519,261 of SJYO01046538.1, forward strand.
GAGGAACCCGAGGAGAAAAATGGAAAATTTACTAAATCAGAGTTGAACTGTAAAGATTTTTTCGAAAAAAAGTCAAAATGACTCCTCATTAACTATATATATATATATTATATGTATATAGTGACATATTTAAATTTCGTATGTCTTATTTCAAGACTAAATGTATATAACACTTTACTAACTGAAGGGACCACCGAGTCTACCATTTCGCAGATGTTACACCCTGTGGACCCAAGCTAGTGTTACTCAAATCTATTGTAGAGAGTAGAGTATATCTATGCTATTTCTCTTTTTTCGTTGAAATTTTACATATTTACAATGTTCTCTGTTTCCAAATTATGGAGGTAAGGAGGAAAAGTAGGAGAGGGGTTTTGAAACAGTATGAAGTTTAATATAGTTGTTGATCACAAACGTAGTAATATTCGTACGTTTATAATAGGTGACATCTTGGGTAATCTTATGACACTAATGTACAAGGACAAAAAATTAACTGCGTATTAACTGAACGTTGTGACACAATCAAGGACCACATATTGTACCACTAAAATATGAAGTTATGTAACGTTTTAAGAGTGGTGTCATTCAGATCAATGATAATTCATACAGTGACGTATTTCAATAATGTTATACTAACAGATATTAGAGGTGAGACATGTAAAATAGGGACACTGAGTAAATAAAACATTGACCTTCCAAAGTGGAGAATTAGACGGGGGAGGAAAGTGAGTAGGGGAGGAATCCAAGTAGAACTGACACTGTCAAAGTCCGAAAGAATCAAAAACTAATGGAACTACAAAACTGCTCATGACCAGTCCATAAAACGTCTTACGGAGGTATAACCTGAAATTATAAAAAGAGTACTAATCTGATCCGAATACTCAAACATTCTCGTACTAGAGTGTATATATTTCACGGTGTAGCGTAGTAATATAGTACGGTTCGTAAGTATGATAGTTGTACTAAATAGTAACAACTACAAATGGAACTAGTGGAAATAACTCCATCATATGTAGTCCAAAGAGGTAACATTTCAATAAGAAAAGGGGGGAAGGATATGACATCGGACCTTCCTTTAACGATAGTCTTTGATATAAAGTAAAAATTCGATTTTAATACGAAATTATTCATCGTGGGATTCAGTGTAGGTGGTAATTAATTAACAGTGCTGTGAGATTTAACCTTTGACTCTCAGTCCCTCAAATTTGACATAAGGGTTCCAGTATATCAATTATTCTTACCTCTATTTAAGTCAAAATAGACTCAGACGTCAGACTGGATGTACGGGAAAAATATGACAATAGGATGTCATGATTCGGTGATTTAAAAATTGTATCAGAATATTCACAGGACCCAGAACGAGGTCACTCTCGCTTCACCTTCGGATCTGATCGTCTTGTTATTAAATGGCAGATGTGACAGGAACTTTTGTCTAATTGTACGTCTAGATCAGATACGTGGTTGTATTTGGAGAAATACAGGGGGTTAGGGTTGTAGTACTCGTTCTCAGGTTTTGAGTGTAGTCGAGACGAGCCCTTTAGTCTGACGTCGAAACCGTTGGATCGAGTCGATGTATTGTGTAAGTTTCGACTCTCCTCACCCTCCTGTCTTTCACGAAATCCTAATAAAAGTTCCCGTATCCCTTCCTTACGTCATATTGTAGGGTTTGAAGTTCACTGAGCTTCCGGGTCTCCGTTTTTTACTGAGTGGTTTCCGATGTGTCCCTCTATGACTGTCTCGACCTTAATCTTTGTTACAGAAGTCAGACCGTGTCCAGACAAAAATAAACCCTGTTCGCGAAGAGTCTTCCACGTTTCAATACCGACTAGTAACACACGTGAAGCGTCTGAAGTAACAATTCTCGTCCCAGACTCTTTACTCGAAGGGTAGTGACCACACGGTAACAGAAGTAGACCACGGTAAACCTCCCGTCATAACCCGGTATATTGCTTATAGGATACTCGGAGTAGACAAGAGGTACTCTTTTTAGGAATCGGAAGATCCAATCGGTCCTGGTTGTCCCCTTCTTTGGTGTGTAGTCCCATATATTTTTCAAACCTTCGTGGTTTATTTTTCCTCCTCTAAGTTACTACGTTTTAAACGATAGAAGGGAAAATTGTTCCTTTTGTAGGACAAAGAGTGACTCCGATAAAGATCTCGAACCTACTCCTGGTCACTCTGTGTTTGTCGGGACACCAGGTATACTGGTGTTTGTCTTTAGTCCATTGTACGTGACCTGTACAAAGGAAAATGTCCCAAGATACTCTAATGTTATAGTTCCTGATGGTACTATTTAATTTCTATAGTTTTTGACAAGTCTCTTCTATCATCTCAGAAAAATTTCATAAACACATTATTATTTGAGGTATCACTGTTTGTAAACACCTCTTTAAAGAGAAGATATAGTAGAGTACCCATAGAAGGTCACTTGAACTGTCCTGATAGGGATAAAATGTCCCCTTATTTAATTTCGAATCCCTTCAATTTAGAGAACGGGTTCCGGTACTTCAACTTCGACCTAAGTTCTAAAGTTGATACTAGAAAACTGTTAAACTACCACTAATAGAAACAAAAGATACAGACAAACATTGTGTGTGGACAACTAAGATGTATTGGATCCATAAAATTAATCCATTCTTGACTTCTTTATCAAAATCGTCTACCTACTCTATAAGATTAAGGCGTTTAACTTTTGATTTTTTCTCTGCCTCCTCGACTTCCTCACATCCACTTAAGAATCCCCTCGAACGACGGAATGCACACACAGATCAGTACAGGTTGAGAAACGTTGGGATACCTGACGTCGGGTGGTCCGAGGAGACGGGTATCCTAAAAGGACCGTTCCCATGACCTCACACAACGGTAAATGAGGAGATCCCCTATAAGGACTGGGTCCCTAGCTTGGGCGCCGAGGTCTCTGAGGACGTAATCGGCCGTCCAGAAATGGTGACTCGGTGGACCGTCCGGGTTTCACACTTATAGTGTGACAACGAAATCTCTTCCGGGTTTTACGGTCTATGTGGTCCCTTGACCGACTCCTCCTACTCTTATTCCATATTCTCTTCGATGGTGTCCCTACTCCCCTCAAAATTCTGCCAGCTATCTCGTCCCTCTCCAGAATCTAAATGTGGGGATGGGGAGAAACTTCAAAAGAGACGGAGGGAGTCCGTCTGGAGGAGACAGAAGGGAGACACGAAAGAAGGGATGAATGAGACCTATCGACAAACGGGGTGTCGAGAAGAAGACAAAAAAACAGTCTATCTCTAAAATCAAATAAAAAAATTAACCTCCTATTAACGAGATGTTTTTATACCTGACGAAGTACTTAAACGTACAGTAAGATCACGTCCCCGACACAATTAGAAGAAACATAATAACATTGAAATCAAATTCACGACGGTTTCGCTCGTGTGGTATCGACGAAAGTGTCCCCAAAAGAGAGCGTAAGACACTCGAGGGGCTCCCGTCCTCGACCAGACTAGGTAAAGGTGGTTGGATCGTGACGGAACGGAGCGTGTCACCTTTATAGACTGCTCGCGACCAATCTACTTGTTTACTTATTACTTACCTACTGCTAACTACTCTACCTAACTTCAGATAGAAGAACCCTGAAAAGAAACACCCCATTTAGAGTTTCAAGAAAAGTTCATATTTATATTTATGATACACCTTTCTTAGAGGTCTTTATTGTTACTACATCCTTGTACCGTAGACCAGGGTAGTGAAGTACCCTTTATCTACCCCTTTGTCACAGTCTGAAATAAACAAACCCGAGGTTTTAGTGACGCCTACCACTAACGTCGGAACTTTAATTTTCTGCGAATGAGGAACTTTCTTTTCAATACTCGTTGGATCTATCATATAAGTTTTCGTCTCTGTAGTGAAACGGCTGATTCCAGGTAGATCAGTTCCGATACCAAAAAGGACACCAGTACATACCTACACTCTCAACCTGACACTTCTTCCGACTCGTGGCTTCTTAACTACGAAAACTTGGTACCACAACCTCTCCTGAAAACCCTCAGGGAACCTGAAACCCCTCTAGGTTGGTCAGGTAACACTTCCTCTAGTTGGGACCCTAAAGAAACCTTCCTTACTACACTTCGACTTCGAGGTCATGAAACCGGTGGAGTACTCTTCTCAACTGAGTGACCTTTTCTGAGACTACGACCCTCCCTAACCCCCGTCCTCCTCTTCCCCTGCTGTCTCCTACTCTACCGACCTACCGTAGTGCCTGAGCTACCTACACTCAGACTCGCTTGAGGTCCTCTACCACTACCTGTCCCTCCGGACCGCACGACGCTAAGTACCCCAGCGTTTCTCAACCTGTGCTGACTTGCTGACTTGACTTGACTTGACTTGACTCCTTGTGTCACCTAGTGATCGAGTCACCCATACTCCTCCAACAAGTCAGCGATTCAGTACGGACTGAGGAACTCTGGGGTACCTGACGGCGTGTGGTCCGAAGGGACAGAAAGTGGGAGAGGGTCTAAAACGAGTTTGAGTTCAGGTAACTCAGTCACTACGGTAGGTTGGTAGAGTAGGAGACGACGGGGGAAGAGGAGGACGGGAGTTAGAAAGGGTCATAGTCGCAGAAAAGGTTACTCAGTCGACAAACGTAGTCCACCGGTTCCATGACCTCGAAGTCGTAGTCAGACAGAAAATTTATAAGTCCCAACTCACCCATCTCTTTAGGAAAGCTATTACCTAGTTTACCTATGTCCCTTCTGTTGTGGTGGTACTGTTAGTTAAAACTCCCTGTTACTAATTTTCTCGACGCATAACTTCGTTTTATATTTTAATATTTAATATTTTTAATATTTTTATATTTTTAATATTTTATTATTTTAATATCGATATCTACCTCTTTTATGTTTTTTACGTTTACTATAAAATTTTCGGATTTAAGACTCACTATTAGTTGAAGTTTCACTCTTTGGTTTCCTGTCCCTCCTAATTTGTTCCTCTAGTCACCTTCTCCGTAAAACGAAGGAGGGGTCCCTCCCGATGTGGACCTTTCACGGGGGACGAGTGATTTCCCGTCTAAGACTTACACTCTGTTTACTCCCACAAAGGTCTACTGTTCGTTCAAGGTAACCGGTCAGTTCCTTCCGGTGGGTATGAGGGTAAAAGTTCTGAGGAAAGACGAATTTTTGTTTGATTTCCTCGAGAGGATCATATACCAAAGCCTCTTCCACTACCGAGGGGTGAGGTCACGAGAACGGACCTTTTAGGGTACCCGTCTCCTCGGACCACCCGACGTCAGGTACCCCAGTACTTCTCACCCTGTACTGACTCGCTGAAGTGAAAGTGAAGTGAAAGTACGTAACCTCTTCCTTTACCGTGGGGTGAGGTCACAGGGACGGACCTCTTAGGGTCCCTACCCCCTCGGACCATCCGACGACAGATACCCCAGCGTGTCTCAGCCTGTGCTGACTGCGCTGGATCGTCGTCGTCGTCGTCATATACCAAAGACCATTATCTGCACTGGTGTCCGAGTCGAGTGGAAGGGGCAAAGGTAAGGGAGAGGTCCGGGTTCTCAGCCCCTACTCTTTACCCACCTCGCACGTCCCTCCTCCCCGTCCTGACTCCAAAGAGTCTCTTGGAACGACCCCCCTCTCCTTTATTATGACCGTTCTTTTCGGCGGGATGACACGCAACCCGTACCGCGCTGTACAAAAATGAAACGACTAAAACCAGCGAGTCAGTACAGACTGAGAAACGCTGAAGTGCTTGATATCGGACAGTCCGAGGAGACAGGTGCCTTAAAAGATTCGTTCTTGCACCTTACCCAATAGTAAAGGTGGAGGTCCCCTAGAAGGACTGTGTCCCTAGTTTGGGAGCAGAGGACGTGACCGTCCGTCTAGGAAATGGTGACTCGGCAGACCCTTCACGGAAGAGTCCAATGTTTGGAAGTTGCGAAGAGTAACAGATCTTGCCGTGAGACTACTACCTTTACCAGACACAGACGTCACGGGTTGTGTCATCGGTGATCTGTATAAACCGGTAACTTGTAAACTTTATAACGAAAACGGTGACTTAAAAATTAAAATAAACTTAATTAAACTTATCGGAGTACACCGATCATTAATGGTACAATCTGCCATGTGCAGATTTCAGGATGTAGAAATCTGACTGTGACTTTGGGAAGGTCTGGATTATGTGTCACTGTCGGGAAGGGGGAGTTAAAGTCTACACAATATTGAACCCCAATTCGGTCCTGTACACTACAGTCGTTCGTCTTCCCTTCCCTTCTATAAGAATACTGAAATTCAGATTTGAGAGAAGATCCAGGTCGATATGGAGAGAACACGTCCGTGGGGTAGGAGGGTGGGGGACTGGGGAGGTGTGGTGGAAGAGAAGGGAGGGACAGTGTTGTACCGGAACAAGACAACCGGAGTCGGTCTGAAACCTGAGACAGGGTGGAGACGAATGGAGGACATCTTGACCTACGACAACCAGAACCGTTGTTGGAACTCCGATGTGAACAAGGAGATGGTCGGGATTAATCAATAACTTGTTTGTCGTTCTCTCGGAATCCCATCCGGGTGTACGTCCTGAAAGTCTGGCCCACCTTTTACAGTTCTACATTACCTTGAAGACGACACTTAGTGCAGACCTCTTACTTTATAATCTCTCTCGGTCTAGGACCTTGTGTACTCCCTTTGTCCTCTTACCTCGCGTCAAGAGGAACCTCGGAGGAGTAGAAACGTTGAAGTGACCCTCCGCTCTTTGCGAGGACACCCACCCGTCCCGGTTCTCTGACGAATCGATGTGGAGGGAAACGAGACCCAAAACGAGACACCCAGCTACCTTGGAAACGGTAACTACCTTCGAAATACAAACACCTACCAAGTCCTCTCCACTTTCACTATTTCTAAGGAGATTTTACACCTTGTGGATTATACCCTGTCCTTTAATGTCGGTGTACCCGACGGACCCCAGTCCCGAGTGGAGTTTGTGTGAGGATTAGTCTCCTCGACGTCGGGTCTCACCCCTCCGGGGAACGGTTCATACACCTTGTACAATCACCGGCTCCTAAGACCCGGAAACTTAGGCCCTACGGAAATAAAATAAAATAAAATAAAAAGCGATATTGTATCTACTTGAAAATTTTTTTAATTAAATAAAATTAACCTCCGATTAATGAAATGTTATAATATCACCAAAAACGGTATGTAACTGTACTCAGTCGGTACCCACATGTACACAAGGGGCAGGACTTGGGGGGAGGGTGTAGGGAGGGGTAGGGTAGGGAGACCTAGTAGGGTCACGTGGTCGGGACTCGCGGGACAGAGCACGCAACTTGGACCTGACCTTTAGACAAAGTGTATACTATTATATGTACAAAGTCACGATAAGAGAGTTTGGTAGGGTGGGAACGGAAGAGGGTGTCTCAGGTTTTCTGATATGTAGGCACAGAGAAAACGACAGAACGCATATCCTTGGCCCCAAGGAACTGAGGGTCCGTTGACGAGAAGGACAACATCGATTCGTTGTCTCCCTTACGTACTCTTTTGTGTTCGACCCTAAAGGGACCCCCAGGTCACCAACTCTTAGGTGGACGGTCGCGTCTCCTGTGGCTAAGTCAGGCACCACGCCCTTCTAGGGTGTACGACGTCCCGGTGGCTCGGGTACCCGGTGTCGAGGACTCGGACGTGAGATCTCGGGCACGAGACGTTGTTCTCTCCGGCGACGTCACTCTTTCGACCAGTAGTGTTGATCTCTCATCGGGGATCAACAACGTAAATCTCTTTCTGACACACGTCGTCATTTCGGGGTTGTGTCGGTTTTGTTTTTTAAATTTTTCTTTTGTGTTTGACTGAAAGAAAGAATTACCAGAGGGGAAGGTAGGAATGTTTACGGGGAACGTCTCTCTTCCTTTAACTCGTCAAGCGGTAGTCGAGACTCCCACAGTACGGAAGAGCTACGCCACCTGACCCTGTTCGAGTCTTCACTCCCCGTTTACTGGACCTCTGTTCAGGTCTAAGAAAGGTGTAAAAACGAGGACTAAGAGTCGCATAATGAATTGAAAGACCCGAAGTCGGAAGTATACACTTCACCCCGACCATTGGGACTAGAGCGTCCGTTAAATACCCCCAATTTACTCTACTACCTATATACCATGGATTAAGTTGTCGAGGCAAATAGTTTGACTCGTCGACGGGACACGGACGACAGTCCTAAGTCTCCACGGTGGATCTACGGACCCTCCACCGTCTACAGGTAATACCAGTCAACCATCCTCTTCCACCCCCACGCCTACGGTCACTTCCGTAGGGACTGGGTTCGTCACCAGGAGTGGGGTGCGTGGGAACGAGGTCCAACCCGACTCGAGGACGACGGAGACGGGGAGGGGGAGGGTGGTCACTCTACAAAAATAAACGAGGCACACAACAAAACAAATATTTGGACCCGAGGACCCTCTTCGGTCTAGGGTTTCGTTCAGGATCTACAACGCCCAGTCGGGACTCCGACTGTGTCCTCGGTCCGGGGAGACCCCTTTTGTAGTCCGACGGTGTGGATTGCCCGGACAGGGTCGACGGGACGGGAGTGTGACAAGATCGAAGAAGAGGCACGGGTCGGGACCCGTCCTCCGACGACTTCGTTTCCTCTGTTCCCAGGACGGGACCTCTGGGAGTCCCCAAGAGTCTTTTGTGGACTGCCGGTAATGTGTCACGGCCTACAAACTCGAAACTGTTGTTTTCGAGTATACGAATAAACTTCTAATTTAATGAATTTCGTTCTGGTGTTCTTTTTGAGTAATACAATGTCTTTCCCTTTCTGTCTTCGATATGTTCGTCGTTCTTCTGAACCTTAGGTCGCAAAACCCCCCTACACGACCTTAGGTGTCTCTACACATTCTGAGGTAGGGACTGGGGAATTTCGAGAATCCATGCAACTCCTTCTCTTGTACACTTATTAGTGTGGTGACCACTCAGGACGTCCTTATGGAAGGTCGCGACCCTCGAGGACTAGACGGGTCCCGGACAAAGGCGGTGGGACTGGATACAGGAGTCCTAGTACTTCGGGAACAGAATGTGTCGGAAACATTCCTCGAGTGTCTTCGCCGAAGTCTTGACAGACCGTTTACCCCAGTGGCTAGGTGGACGAAGGGAGAGGAGAACCAATTCCCGACGAGACACTCTACAATTGAAGGAACGTCCAAGTCCACACGGGTTCGTACCCACGACTCGTCCAGGGGTTCCTAGCATTGTACTCTCTTTCGGGTCGGACTCACTCCTCCGGTACACTACGACTCTTATCACGGAGTATGGGGAGGTCGTCACCGACCTCACTTCCACCCGACGTGCACACACCCTACCCCGTGCGCCTCACTAACACTCGAGAGACGCTGCCACACTCATACACCCTTCCACTCTTCCCTCTCCCTCAGGTGAACCCATTGACAACACTGTTCGGTCCATTTTAATCTCTCCCTCCTTTGGTGCAGTGAATTCGACTCTTCTCCCCTCCACGGCATATCCTCTTGCCAGTCCCTCCACCTTAGGTCCCCTGGACCGCTGACCTACACCCTCCGTTCCCTCTCCCTCCGGACCCTACCAACGATCCTGTGGTCGACAACCCCCTCCGACCGGTGGACCACTGCGACAAGTAAGTTTGTTCCTTAACTCTTCCACCTTCCCCAAGTATAAAATAAACTTTCCCTTGTCCCCAAAAGGGAAAGGGTTCACTTCTCTTTTACTCTGGAGTCGAAAGGACCTTCGGAAATGATTCTTTAAGGGACAGAAGTCCTTTGTCTTTCTTTAAAGTTTTAGTACGTTTACCCCGACCCGGTCCTCGTTCCCTACACACGAACGTATCCTGAAAAAAAAAAAAAGGAGGAGGTGAGTGGAGATGTCTTGGTGATGGAAGAGGGGACAGATTGTCTGAGTATCTGTGAAGACCTGTCTGAGAAAAGTATCGACCTCTTAGACTGGTGTCATTTCTCTATATGGGTATATGGAGGCACGCGTACACACTTATTTCAGCGAAGTCAGCGCAGACTGAGAAACGTTGGGAAATCTGGTATCGGGTGGTCCGAGGAGACAGGTACCCTAAGAGATCCGTTCTTATGACCTCACCCAGTACGAGAGGAGGCCCCTCGAGAAGGATTGAGTCCCTAGTTTGGGTGTAGAGAATACAGAGGACGTGACCGTCCGTCCAAGTAATGGTGATCGCGGTGGACCCTTCGGGTATATAGACACACACACACACACACACACACACACACACACTCACACAGACACATACTATACTCTATATAAAGTATAGAGGGTATATAGAGTATATACCTTCGGGTATATAGAGACTCTATATCAAACAAGTGTTGTACTCATCCCTAGTCTTAGAGTGGACATTGAGACCGGGCAAAGAATAAGGAGAGGGGATGGGGAAGTACGGAGTAAAGACATGTGACAGTCGAAAGAATAGAATGTTACCCGGTTCCCTACGAGACTCCAAACCCCAGTCGTAAGGGATTGGTTCGTTTGTTCGTTCGTTTGTTTTTCGGAACCCACACATGACAAAAATCTTACGGACTACGGTACAAAGTCCATGATGGAAAGCATTCGGGGTCAAGAGAGGAACAAAGTGGCTCCTACTTTGACAAAGTCTCTCGTCATTTTACTAAACGGATTCCAGAGTACTGGTCTTCACTCTGAGTCCGGACTTTGGTCCAAAGGACCTGGAGAGGAATAAAGATCACTTTTTTCACTTTCACAATCAACGAGTAAATACAGTTTGAGATAAGTTGGGGTGTCGCACATCGGGTGGTCCGAAAAAACAGGAACCCTAAGAGGTCCGTTCTTATGACTTCACCCGTAGGTAAGGGAAGAGTCCCCTAGAAGGACTGGGTCCCTAACTTAGTCCTAGAGGACGTAACGTCCGTCTGAGAAATGGCAGACTCGGTGGTCCCTTCGGGGGATTAAAGATTGTACCTTAATTTTCGTACAGGTATCTACTTCGTGTGATCGAGTGTCGTCGGAGGGATTTACAACAAAAGGAGAGGAAGAGTAGACTGAGAAACTGTTTGGTACGACAACGAGGGTATCTAGGAGGTCCGACACGTAAGACCTCCTAAAAGACCTAATGAAACAGGGAAATACTTTCCTGTCCTTACGTCATCACTGAGGAAGGTCGAGTCTGTTGAAGAGAGTGACGGGACTTGGATACAGATACTGGGAGTCCTATTTCAGGTCTGGGGAATGGGATTGTAGGTCCGTAGGGTACACATGAGACTAAGAGGAACGAGAGACTTTGGTAGGAGTAGTGTACCCGTGTCGAGGAACGAGAGAGTCAATGAGGAGAAATCACTCTCGTGAGTAATGAGACCTTCAAGGACGGAGAAACCCCTTGATATAGTTAGTCATCTCCCCGAGGGTCCACCGAGTCACCATTCCTAAGGGAGACGGTTATGTCCTCTGTGTCCTCTACGCCCAAATTAGGGACCTAGTCCTTCTAGGGGACCTCCTCTTTTAATATGTAAACGAACCCTTTAGGGTGCCGGTCCCCTCGGACCACCCGATATCAGTCACGCCAACTTTCTCAGCCTGTACTGACTCGTTGACTCGTGTGTGTGTGGATGGCCATCTGGCACGAAGAACTTTCAGTCTATTCAAAATACGTGTAGCACACGGAGATCACTAATCGTACCTCGGAACGTGTCCCATCAATTATTTATAAGTAACTTAATCACGTCGTTATCTATACAGGTATTTAAGTCCCTTCATTACTTACCTCTATCACTATAGACAGGGATTCCTCGTGTGTGTCATAACACCATTTCTGTCTTCTATACATTCCTGTTAGATTAGTATTCTCGTCCTGTTAGATACTCCGCGGTCTGTTTATACCTCGTAATAAAGGTACCCTAATATTTTTCCTGTTACTTCTCGACCGCACAAGTGAGTGTGCCGGACACAACCGTGACATCCACGACAACGAACCCCCCGTCCGTGGTACCTCTTGGAACACTGGAGTGAATAACAATACCTTCTTTGGCACAACATCAAAGACTTATCTTCAACCAAGTCTTTTTCGTGAGTCTAGTATAAGTCTAATTATTCGTCTAAGTTCGATATTCCGTCAGATGGTAGAGGTGTATCGTCCAGTGGACCTTTAAGGTTCTCGAGTCCAACTAGATTAATTAAAGTAAGTTGAAGAGATTCTGAGTCAAAAGAGAGGTACTTTACCTCTGTATTCTCGTTGACGAGGGGTCTCAGTGACACAGTCCTAATGCGTCTAATCTGTTGCGTACCAACCTTCCTCGGACAGGACCACAGACGGAGCATCATTTGCGATTCATGCACCACCACGACGGACGTTACTTTTACGAAAACTACTCCGACCGTTAGTTCACGAGGGTCTAGGGTCCCGTCGTGGCCTGAACAACCAACTCGATGCATTACAAACGACTTCTTGTTTGTCTGTCTAGGAGGTCCTCTCGACTTAGTCCGTTCTCCCTATGTGTACACCTCACTCAATGAACCCTTTTGTTAACTTCGGTTCTGATTTACTCAAGTACTCTTTAGTCCAAACAAAGACACATTCTCTACCTGTTTTCTGAACCACTTTTTTTGTCCTTTGACCCTAGGACTACTTGGTCTTTCTTCCCGCCATTAACTGTTTTCGGTCTACCGAAGAAGACAGAGAATCGTAACCCAGGGAGGGTGTTGTTTCTTCCCTGATGAAGTACACTTCCTAGAACACCAGTAAATTGACCCGGTCTGACGTTCCGTACGACCCTAGAGTCTCTAAGAAACCCTAGGGAACCGACCCATTGACTGTTTTTCCACTCTATCCCGATTAAGAACTACTCTACACTTACTACCCGCACTTATACCCCCCGACTACAATTTACGGATACCACGATACCACGGAACCCATAGTGACCAATACAAGACACGGGACAGCGGAGGGATGGTGTGACTATTGATTGATCTGGTTTCTCAGTGAGAGACCGACCTTAGATCCGTAGTCCATCACTCGTCCTCGGGACCCTTAGACCGAACGTGTAGACGGGATGTCCTTATAAAGTATAATATACGACTGTTTCCCTGTGTTCGTCCTAGAGAGATCTCTTCAACACTTATGCTGTGAATTCTCTTTTAAGTCTCTTTTTCTCATCTTTACTACGTCTTTCGACACTCCTTTCCCTCTTTGTCGACTTCGATCTTCTCTTCGTCTTCCCGTCATGACTTTCTCCCCCGTGGTCACGTCCCTTGGGTTTCTGGCAAGGATCCCCCTGTTTTTAAGTCCGACGACGACAAAGAACCGGGAGAGAGACTCCGGACGTCTCACCGACGGTCAAGGACCTGGGAGGAGTGAAGGGACTCCGAGAAAGTGTTCAGGAGACATCGTCCCGTCGAGCTGAAACGCAGTAAACGGCGGAACTTCCCTGTAGACACTCGGGACAAGACCCGAACTCGACGCGTATGTGACTCTCGATACATATCCGTCCCAGACGTCTCCGCTCGCGACTCGGTCCACAGGAGAAAGGAGGTTGGACGTTCCAATTGAGGTCCAGACGGACCAAATCCTTCATAGAGGTAAATAACTGTTCTCCAACTCCCACCACCCTTGTCGGGTCCGAAGTCTTTCTTCCGTTGACCTTTCTCTGTGCAGGAACCCTGGGATCCGTTCTCCGGATTCCAGAGTCTGATCCGTAAACAGGTTCGCTCTTTACCCGAGTCCTCACCCCCACAACGGACCCCATAGTCACCCGTAGGCAACAGGATCCACCCCCACACGATATTCGTAGGGTCCCCGTGTCTCGACGGGTCATCGACGTCGGTCCGAGTGATCTGTGGTCAGTAACAACCGTCCTTAACAACTGGTCACCGTCCTTAGGAGAGTCTCGCTTGAACGATAACATGGTAGAGAAGTTAGTACTTGTTTTAACGGTTCATCCGTCCCATCCCGACTTGAACATTCGACTTCCGAAGTACCCACCGACCTCTCCGTCGGACCCCTTCGTCCTCGATTGTCAACGTGAGTACGAATGGGCATAACGTGACTGAGACCAATCTATGTAGGAGACGAGAAGAGGTTCAACACAGCTCCGGTACAGGGGAAGAGACATAAAGATCGTGAGTTGGACTACGGTCCGTGTGCCCTTCACAAATCATGTAGTGACGTCCTGAGAACTTATGTGTAAATCTCGGCCCCTTTGTGACAGGATTTTTGGGGTGTTTGGAGTCTATAGTTTATAGTAGGAGAAGTTGAACTCTAGAAGAATCCATTGGTATCCCCACACACACACACACACACACACACACACACACACACACACACGCGCGAGAGTCGACACAGGCTGAGAAACGATGGGTACCTGATATCGGACAATCCGAGGAGACAGATACCCTAAAAGGTCTGTTCTTATGACCGACGACGACGACGATTCAGCGAAGTCAGCACAGGCTGAGACACGCTGGGGTATCTGCCTTCGGGTGGTCCGAGGGGGTGGGGACCCTAAGAGGTCCGTTCTTGTGAACTCACCCAACGGTAAAGGAAGAGATTACGTACTTTCACTTTTCACTTTCACTTCAGCGAGTCAACACAGGTTGAGAATCGCTGGGGTGCCTGACATCGGATGGTCCGAGGAGACAGGTACCCTAAAACGTCTATTCTTATGACCTCACCCCACGGTAATGGATGAGGTTTCCTAGGTAATTATGTTACGGACGAACTTCGTCTACAACGATACTGTACCTTCTTTGTTGAATGGACCTCTGTGAACAAATTTAAGAAGGAGTTCGTCAATGATCGACCCCCAGAACGTCTCCCAATGGATTGTAGAGACCCGAAAAGGAGTAGACTTTCACTATCAGTGAGTCAGTACAGACTGAGAGACTCTGGGGTACCTGACATCGGGTGGTCCGAGGAGACAGGCACCACTTATGACGGAGACAGGTCCGTTCTTATGATTTCACCCACCGGTACGGGAGAAGGTCCCCCAGAAGGGCTGGGTCCCTAGCTTAGACGTAGAGAATACAGAGAACGTAACCGACCACCCAAAAAATTGGTGATCGTGGTGGACCCTTCGGGTCGTTGATCCTCTATTACGGATAAGTACCCCATTGTCTCCTAAACCACTCTACTGTGCACTCTTTTGTCGTCGGACATCTTATCGAACTATTTACAAACAACTTACCGTCTATGGTAGGACCATTGACTTCAAGTGGTACCGACACAAGACGAAAAACGGGACTGAGTAACGGTGTAATAGACAGTTCCTGGTAAGACAACAAGTCGGACCGAGAAGAGTTTGATTGTCCCTGTACGTACTCAACCGGACTGTTTACCGTCCTTTGGTGGTAACTAGTGAATGACAAGTAGGAACCTTCTGTTCGTCACTATCTGACGGTCCCAGGTCATCCCCTTAGGACCCGTGACGAATACACTTACGTGGGGATCTCGGTGATAAGACCCTCTCGGACCCGTTGAAGTCTCCTCCCTGATCTGTCACGGTCGACTGACCGTAGGGACCGTCGTCCCCCCCAAGTATAAAATCGTTCGGAGACTCGAATACGTTCATAGTAGACCCAATCTCTTCGGTGTCCAAATCCAGACGATTGATATATTAATTTATTCCATCTTACAGTTCTCTCTCCGTCTCTACTTCGAAAATCTGAATTTTTCGACGTATAACTCTTTTCCGGTGTTATTGTAGAAATATAGAAGGGACTCTTTTTACCTGTGTTTCGTTGTCTAAAGTTGACGTCTCTCGTACTCCTGAGTGCACCTCCTGACAACCTCCCGACGTCCGACCCACATAGTGACGTAAACACCGGATCTGTCAGACTCGGTCCGAGAGGTACATAATAGTGAGTAGGTGTGACGTAAAAGACCCGAGGTTTTAGTGGCACCTACCACTAACGTCGGTATTTTAATTTTCTGCGAACGAGGAACCTTCCTTTCAATACTGGTCGGATCTGTCGTATAATTTTTCGTCTCTGTAATGAACCGGTTGTTTCCAGGTAGATCAGTTCCGATACCAAAAAGGTTATCAATACATACCTACACTCTCAACCTGATATTTCTTTCGACTCATGTCTTCTTAACTACGAAAACTTGACACCACGACTTCTTCTAAAAACTCTCAGGAAACCTGACGTTCCTCCAGATTGGTCAGGTAGAATTTCCTCTAGTCAGGACTCACAAGTAACTTTCCTGATTACAACTTCGACTTTGAGGTTAGGAAACCGGTGGATTACGTTTCTCGACTGAGTAAACTTTTCTGGGACTACGACCCTTTTTAACTCCCGTCTTCCTCTTCCCCTACTGTCTCCTACTCTACCAACCTATCATAGTGACTGTGTTACCTGTACCCAAACACACCTAAGGCCCTCAACCACTACCTGTTCCTCCGGACCGTACGACGGCAAGTACTCCAACGTTTCTCAACCTGTGCTGACTCGCTGACTTGACTTGACTTGACTTGTGACTTCAACACACACACGCACACACACATAAATACACACACACGAGTCAGTACAGGGTGAGAAACACAAGGGTACCTGACATTAGGATTTATCATTTTCAATAATACGGACGAAATCACTTTACCTTTGACTATGAGTCCAAATAAATTCGTTAAGTGGGATTGAGTACCCTCGGACCACCCGACGGTAGATACCCCAGTGTGTCTCAGCCTGTGCTGATTTCACTGAATCGTCGTCGTACTGTAATAACACAGTCTCGATCCTGAACAGACAGGTTTCCCATAACAAAATGATTTAGTGTAACGGTTCCCTTTCAAGACCGAATATTAAAAGGAAAATTACATTTATCATATATACATTAGATCGTTTTGACTCTCCTTATCCTGAAATCCCACTTAGAATATAAATTCCTCCCAAAACCCCTAGAAGATTGGTTGAAGGACAACATGAAGTAGTTAGATACATAAACCGTACAGTGGTATTAACGGGTCACCGAAATGACTCTCCGAGATAAGAGAAACTAGAGACACTTCGTATTGTAAGACACCTGGGTAGAAAGGAGAACCAACGAACGTGGTCGGTGCCCGAATATACTATTGGGGAAATAACAAGATGAACGAGTTCCGGGAGAGGTGAGATTAGGCAGGAAGTTGTACCTTCAGTTTTACTAGAAGTGTTTCAGACTGAGACCAAGTACAGGATCAAAACGTGAGTTTATATCTTTCCGACAGAGGACGTCCAGTGCAAATCAGGTCAAGACACCAGACTGCGAGTTCCTGAGGACGTTAAGGAAGTTAGAGGTTGGAAAGTGGAAGTCGGTTAGTCTTGATTGATGAATGACTAGAGATTTGAGTCAACAAGGAAGAGTGGAGACACGGAAAAGAGTACAGTAAGGATCTCTAAAGAGGATCTCTATTTATAGTTTTAGTATGGTTGTTAAGTTCGGACTCCTGTTTATGACGGAGAAAGAAAATAAAGTGTAGAGAAGGGGAAACGTGACTTATGTCAAGGATCTTTTCCTGAACACCAGTTCTTTAAGAACGTTCAAGTACGTATATAATAATTACCTCAGGGATGATGTCTTTTGACACGATACACAAACCTCTACTGTATTATTATGTGGATCTTTTCGGATTTCTACGGTGGTCTTTTGATAATCTTGATTAGTTAATTAGACCATTTCAGCGTCCTACGTCTAAGTTATGTGTCTTTAAAGAACGTAAGGATATCGGATTGTTATTCTTTCTCTTTACATACGATAAAGAACTTTATAGTAAAATCTGTATATAACTCGATTCGTAATAAACAACTGTAAAGGGACTATACCATTAACTCATTAATCAAGAGTACGTAGTGGTAGAACCACCCACACCTCCGCTATAAAGTAACACCAAAACTAAACGTATAGGGATTAACGACTAATACAACTCGTAAAAAGGTACACGAATAACTAATAAACATGTCGAAGAAATCTCTTTACGGATAAGTCTAGTAGACAGGTAAAAGTTTGACCCAAAAGTAAAATAATAACTCAACATTCTCAAAAAGTATGTAAGATCAATACTTAAGGAACAGCCTATATGTTCAATATTGATACAAGAAGGATAAATACCCAATACAAGTGAAACAGCTATTACAAGAAACTTCATGTTTTCAAAATTTAAAACTGTTCAGGTTAATTAAGTATAAAAGATGACGATAAACACGAAAACCAATGATATACTTTTATAAAAAGGATTGTGTGACATTAAATTTACATAAGGATATAAAAAGGATTCCCAATATTTTAATATCGAGAATGTAAATCCAAAGATGTTTATAGCTGGATAAAAAACAAATATCATATAATTTAGATAAAAATCTACCAAATGTAGTAAATCAAAAGTTTTAATTAAATGGGAAAAAGGATAATCATAAAGTTAATAGATGATATCAATATATCTCTTCAATAACTAAACTTATATAAGTGAACATATATAAATAAACCACCGAGTCGTCCCTTTCTTAGACGGACGTTACGTCGTCCGAGTCCTCTGTACCCAAGTTAGGGACGCAGCCCTTCTAGAGGACCTCTTCCCTTACCGTCGGGTGAGGTCATAACGGACCTCTTGGGGTACCTGTCTCCTCGGCCACTCGTTGTCAAGTATCAGTACCTCTCAACCTGTACTGACTTCGTTGACTCGAGTTCATTAAAAAGATTTGAGATTATTGACGAATCGAAAATACAAATAAAAAATAAAACCCCAATTCTTTGTCTTAAATTATTAACGAAAAACTTAGAGGAAAAATTATTTAAACGGAGAAATAAAGTGACTGTATAAAGATCTTGTTACAATTTAGTATTCTCTATTACCACCTGTAGACACAAAACAAGGCTTCAACCTACATTACGTGGACTACAAGTCAAACTGAAGAGCATAAGAAATGGTACATTCTTAATAGGAAAACGAGGAAGACATAATAAAGTTGAAATTATTCCTGGTATACTATTTAAAGTAGTTCTCCTAGTACCAAAAAAAGAGAATATGGCAGACTACTTACTACATTACGTCAATAGTTGTAAAAGTCATAACTTGGTAGGAACGTAAAGACTTCACTTAGGACGAATCAGTCTCACGTAATAAGGAAATTTCATGACGACCAAACCTAAACGAGTGTAAAATAAATACTGTGAATATATCTACTATAACGGGTTGTAGTCACATACGGTTTAGGGGAAAGAACTCAGTTCGGTTTGATGTAATCATTTCATTCCCTTCCAATCGCTCTTTTCCGAGTCTACTCTAAAGTACTAGAGTAAAGACAAGTAAAACCTCTTAGACCAGTAACAGGTAGACTGTTTCACGAAAAAGATATAGTCAAAAAGTGGGACTTCGGGGATAAAATCGTTCCGTGTCTCTCTTTCACGATTTCATAATGTTCCGACAGGGTCATTGTATTTTGACGTTATGGTGTCATCAATGTGGTAAATGGTTCACAAATACTATACGACATGGTAAGTTAAGTCAAGCCAGAGAGTCAGTACAGCCTGAGAAACGCTGGGGTACTTAGTGTCGTGTGGTCCGGAGGGACAGGTAGTGGTTGAGGGCCTCAAGTGAGTCTGAGTACAGGTAGCTCAGGTACTACGGTAGGTCGGTAGAGTAGTACCCAGCAGGGGAAGAGGAGGACGGGGGTTAGAGAGGGTCGTAGTCTCAGAAAAGGTTACTCAGTTGAGAAACGTACTCCACAGGTTTCATGACCTCGAAGTCAAAATCGTAGCAAGGAAGGTTTCTTTAGGGTCCCAACTAGAGGAAATCTTACCTGACCAACCTAGAGGAACGTCAGGTTCCCTGGGAGTTCTCAGAAGAGGTTGTGGTGTCAAGTTTGCGTAGTTAAGAAGCCGCGAGTCGGAAGAAGTGTCATGAACTGTGATTTATATAATAAAGAGGAAGAGAAAGGAAGAGGGAAAAAGGAGGAGGAGAAGTAATAAAAATAAAATTAGTCGACCTTTTGTATAACCCTATAATTAAACACAAAGGTGAACTATCCTCTAACCTTTTTCTGTAGACCTCTTTTAAAGGGAAGAGAAGTGTCTCAAGAATTTCCAGAAACACAACATCCGGACGGGAGGACGGATGAAGGTGGAGGTCCGTAAACAAACTCCTTGAATGACTCCCTTCAATCATAGACCCGACCTCTTCCTCTGAGTTGACCCGGATATTTCATTCGTTTCCAATAGTAGGGTCTCGGACCCCTTCACCCTGTACGACACCGTTCAGAGTGTTTACGGTTCTTGAATGTGTCGTAGGAATCTTCACGGTCCTAGAGGTTAGCCCCACTCTGTATCTACAGTGTCTTTACTGGTGACACCTCTGACCCTCTCAGACTCTGGTGACCCTAAACATGTTTTATCATGTCACAAGTACGAATCACACTATCGTTTCCCAAAGGACAAACACTTACATTTATAAAAGTGACATTGTAGAGTCTCTTGTCAATATTTGAATTCTTGACTCATGTAAGAAGGTAGAAAGTCCGTGCTACATGTATCGGTTTCTTCCTCTGTCTCAAGGGGAGTTGTGGCGGAATGGTTTTCTTACCAATCCCTCTTTTAAGGATAGAAAATAGATATGCTGAGAGTAAGTTTGGAATCCTTCAAAAAACAAAATTAATAAAAGGGTAAAAGTCTGTTTCTTTGATCATGTATGGACCTCTCCAATTTATTGGACCGGTCCCAGTACTATAGTAAGATTCAAGTGGACTGAAGTATTTAGTATCCGGTTTTTAAGACGACGGAATCAAATTTGTTTGGTTTTTTTCCATAAAGAATGACTCCCTGATAAACACGGTTCATTTTCCGATTTACGGTATAAATACATACGTAATATATACGTACGGACGTACGATTCATCGAAGTCAACACAGATTGAGAAACACTGGGGTACCTGACATCGGGTGGTCCGGGGAGACAGGTACCATAAGAGGTCCGTTCTTATGACCACACCCAACGGTACGGGAGGAGGTCCCCGAGAAGGGTTGGATCCCTAGTTTGAGTAGACAAGGTAGTGGACGTAAAGGTCCACCCAAGAAATGGTAATCACAGTGAAGCCTTCATAAATAATTAAATAAATATAGCCGAAGGGACCATCGAGTCGACCATTTCTTAAACGGACGTTATGTCCTCTAGACCCAATTTAGGGACCCAACTCTTCTAGGGGACCTCTTCCCTATCCGATGGGTGAGGTCATAAGAACCCGAAGGGACCACCAAGTCTGTTATTTCTTAGGTGGACGTCACGTCCTCTGGACCCAAGTTAGGGACCCAACCCTCCTAGAACAGAGGTAGAGAACCTAACCGTCAACCCAAGAAATGGTAATGATGATGGACTTTTCATAATACATACGTGAATGATTAAATAAATATATCATAAGTATACTTTGGGTATAGTCTTTAAAAGTTCCTTCAAGAATGATAGTATAATTAGTAGAGTAAAATAGTATTTCGTTTTCTACCTCTTAGTAAGGTAATCAACGATCTGGATCACAGATCGGGGTCAACACGACGATTGAGAAGTCGAAAAAGTAAACACTGTACTCTTGTCGTTTTGACCGGAAAGGTATAATAATACCCATACCTCACTCCATGACCTTGATCGTCCTAGAACAATTGACACTTTTCTCCATATGTACACCTGGAACGGAAGATAACTCTAGTGTCAGCCATGACCAGTAGTGTCGACTCTCGGAAAGGGTCGTCAATGGTCCTATGACTCTGTATGTAATGTCACGTCTCCCCCTGGTTCTGTGGTCCTCGACCTACGACCGGAACCTTTGACTAACAAATGTAAACAAACATCAGAGGAACTTCGTCTCCAATCCAGTATCAAGAAGACCCGGACCGTTTCAGTCGACCTTTGACGATTACCGGTTTGGTAGAGTAGACTAACGAAGAAAGGTCAGGAAGGGACGTAAGTCCCTTCTGTTTGGTCTACGGGAGAGTAGTGGTGAGACTCCTGGGAGGGAAACCATCGAGAAGGTCCGTCGTCCTTACGGTTTCTAAGGATTTCCATCAGGTAGGTGTCCCGAGTCTTTTGGTAGTCCAGATTACGTCCGGTAGGGTTCCTTCCAGGCTTCTCTGAACGACACGTCCACAGACATGAGTCCTACTGTAGTTCCGTGTACAGACGCGAGACTCTAACGACGAACCGTAACTGGTGTCGGTCTCAGTGAGTCTTGCTCGACGATTAGGTACGATCATTTCCTCCCCAGATTACACAAACGTGTTATCAGTTCTAACGGATCTCCTCCTGTACCGTTGGGTGAGGTCATAAGATCGGACCTCTTCGGGTACCTGTCTCCTCGGATACCTGTCTCCTTGGACCGTCAGATGCTGACTTCGTTAAATCGTACGTGTTCGAACGTACGTGTCGTCAGTGGAAGGGACACTAATGTCGAGATTCGCAAGGGGGGTTTCGTGGATCTGACACAGGTTCCGTTACCCCCTGAGTCTCCCTTTCAGTCCTCTTTTAGTGTCTAAATCTCTATCTACGGAAAAAGGCAGTTATAGCCCTTTCACACAGACCTTTACTTCCATAAAACCTCTGGACTATTCGTGGTACTCGATCTCTCGATACAAAATGAGACACGAGTAGGACATGAGGTTCCATGAACTGTTAAGATCTACGAGATATTTATAACCAACCACTGACTCATTTACTCATAAAACCATCGTTCACCCCACCAGGGTGAACGACGTTCAGAAACATGTTAAGTTGCTAAAGAAGGATGCTTCCTTGACGTGATTGGGTCAAAAAAAGAGTAGTTCTCTATGTCACGGTCCACACTCCTTTCGTTGTCGGGAACCGTGTTTTAGTTTCAAGACGTAGACTTAGAACTGCGGAGGAGGGGACTGGTTAACACACCGGTACCTCTTCAGTTTCTTAAAACGTGAACTTAGGGGAATAGACTCTTAAATCTCAATATTAAGGAGGGAACACTCTGAGAAAAAAAGGAAGGTATTAAGTGTAGGGTGTATACACACCCTAGACAGTCATGTCAAAGACCCTCCACCGTCAATTCTGATTCTCGTGTACAAGACCGAAAGCTCGGAGTCTTACATAAATGTAGGACCAAGACGGTGAACACTTGATTTACAAGTATGAAGAGATTCAGAGGAGAAGTAGAGATTCTTTTCCTTATCATTATAGGCAGGGTAACCCAACTCCCGTATTATTTACATTGTATGAACGGTGTAACGGACCTTATACTATTCTTTAATACTAACAATAAAAAAAATCTTTCTCCTTCACTAAAGAGTAAACGTATAGTCTGAAACTATTCTATTTTTACGAATGACGAAGAATTTCTGAAAAGAAAGAAAGAAAAAAAAATTTATTTGAAAATTTTCGTATCGGTGAGGTACAAGAACCCAATGTCTTAAAATTCCGTCGTATAGTAAAAAACGTAAAAAGGGAAGAATGAAGAAAACCTTATCTTGGTGATCTTGTACTTTTTTTTTTTTTGGAATATTTGACCTATTGTCGGAAACGGGAAGGGGTCTAGAAGTCCTATATTAGGTTCAAATACTACGTTAATTCTTTCTTCATGTTTGGTTCCCTGTGGGTAAGGTGACTCCGTTGTGCGTCGGGAAAGAGGTCACACTAGAACGTCTCTTAAGATCGAGTCTGTCCCGAAGACACGGAGTCTAAAGAGTAGAGAGTTTTCCTCTAAGGACTCAGTATCACGACCCCACTCCGAGTTTTATGTCTCATATATACCTTTTTGAAAACTTGACCTTCTTCTGACTCCTACGTTCACGATGTTACACCAATCGTCTCGTTTAGGAAGTACGAGGGAAGAAGACCTACTAACATTGTTGGAAGGCTCCTAGGAGGAGAAAGGACGAATCACTTAGTAGGTATCGAGAGTCTTTTGAATACTAAAGAGGAGGTGGTACTAGAGACGGGGTGTACTTTGAAGTCGTAAAGGTACCATAAGGAGAACGTGTCGACTGTAGGAGGAAGGATAATATTTCGTTTTTCCGACGAATGTCTTTAAGACTTCCAGTCTTAAGGGTTAGTGTATGAGGACGACGAAACACTAGAATTACTGACTGTCTACCGTCAGGGCATCCTTTCTGACAAGAGCGTTCTAGACCGAGTTGTGGTGGTGGAGGTAAGGGACAGAATAAGAGTAGAAGGTGAACGAAGGACACTTCGGGACCCCTAACAGACTTACTTAGGACACCAATCCTCTGACCCCTCTCTTTGTTCGCAGCCCTCCCGGGTCTTGACCACGGCCAAGGATAGAACCGGTGCGTCCCGAGTCCTAAGTCTCCTAATTAGTTCGGACCAATGGGCCCCGTCCTGACCCAGTCTTATGGACCAACAGACGCAACACAGGATATCAAGATAGCAGCACAACAAGTCGGTAAGTCAGCACAGACCGAGAAACACTGGGGTACCTGACGTCGTACGGTCCGAGGACCTTTAACGAGTCTACAAGTAATTCAGTCACTACGATAGATTGGTAGAGTAGGAGACGGTGGGGAAAGAGGAAAACGGAAGGCAGAAAGGGTGTAGTCCCATAAAAAGCTAATCAACCAAGTAATAGTCTACGATAAGATAGAGATTACAATAAGAGTGATACAACACTCTATCCTTATTAAAGGGACGAAAGGTCTAATTTCTTAGTTCCGAGTTTCCTCAATTCATTGGATAGACTTTAGTGTGTCGACCACTCACCGTCTCAACCTTAAGTGTACAGTTAGGTGGACTGTGAGTTGAAGTCCAAGAAAAGGGGGTGTTGTTTGATGGAGGTCTGTCACCCAGTTCTACTCGAACACCCGTTTTAGGACCTTATAAACGGAGCCATCATTTCTGTAAAAGGTTTACTTTTATCCGATAATTACTTATTAAAGGGTTCCTCTGGATTTACGACCTTACGACCACTATCTCGAGCCCCTTTAGCCGTTAATAGAGACGACCCGTCAAAAGGAGGACTTCGAAGAGCAGAGTTTCTGGGTTTCCAATGAAGACTAATGTAGTCGTCGGTGTGTCAGGGTCAAATCCTTAGAGCTTTGGTGTACACACTGAGTGTACAGCAACAATATTGTCATCCTTTGTGTAATTGAGCCGAAATTTCTCGCAAGTCACTTTTCGGTCCGAAGATCTTTGGTCAAAGAGCCAAACACTTCGTGTGTCAGATTCGGTAGGAGGACTACTGTCACAGCATCACACTCCGACATGTAATACACTAGACTGTCGAGTTGCTTCGACAAACGAAAGTGTCTGAGGCACAGGGTCGTGTAAGGTGACTTGAATGTCGTTCACTGATTGCTCTTAAAGTGGTGGCACTGTAAAACTCAACGTTCGGTATCCCTAACAACAAACTAACTTGGTATATAATTTTCGCAAAAATTTTTGCACACAATGTTTTAGTAAGGTAACTTCAGTATTTGTTCTCAAGCAAGCCAGAGAGAGGTCCGACTGTTATTACGACCACTCAATGTCCGTAAAGCCTTACTTCCTTCTATAGTGAAGAGAAAGGGTTCACATACGACAACTAAAAAAATTTATCTAAAAGTACACGAATTTTAGTCTCAAGAAACATTGACCTAATACTTACACCTCAGAGTCTTTATGAATTGTAAGGAGTCACAAGTGTACCCCCAACTCCTGGGTCTCGGTTAGGGCCCCTCGTCTTTGACGTGTCCTGACCTTACTGACCTGAATCTGCGGCGAAGTCCAAGACTCGGGAGGGAGTGACATACTAGAATCTTGTCGGTAGTCTTAGGAAGCATGGAGTCAAAAGAACATGGATTTTACCCCCTTTGCTAAAATGAAGTGTCCCCTCAGACACTCCTAATTTTATTCTGCCACGTACCATCTACAATGGACCATGTCTCATTTACAAGCCTTTACACCAAAGTGAGTGAAGACACAGAGCTACCTCCGTCGCCTGTTCGTCTCCTCGTCACTTTATTCAATAGTTCCGCTCTGAGTCCCCGACCCTCTCTCGTTTCCCCCTCCTGAAATCATCCCGGTCTCCGTGTCCCTCGCTTCCCCTCTCTCTGACCCTCGGTGTGAAAGTATTACGGATGGTGGCACACGGTCCCTAATCACGCCCACAGTCTCCTTCGTCCTACTTAACACAATTCTCTGTTCTCTTAGATTGAGCGTACCTGACCAAACTGAATTCTCGAAACGAGAAGCCCCAAAAGAGAGAGGACGAAAAATTCCACTATATTTCTCTTCCCCCTGGTCTTGTATACGAAAATAAATGAGTTCCCTCTTTTTTTTCCTCTCACTTTTTTTTTTGTTTTGGTTGTCTTGGATTGCAACTCAATAATTTTGAGACCACTTTTGACTTTACCATCACTGAACTCTAAGGAAACAGGGTAACATCCAAGAACCCGTATTTTACTATGTCGTGGTTCCAAGATCATTAATAATAACCTTTTGATTTATATTTATGTGGGTGGTTCTATTTCTGAATTACACTCTCGACAGATCTAAAACCAAACAAATGACATTCTTTCATTTTCGTCGAACTAAACTCAAACACAAATAGAAACGTCTCCTCAAAATACACCGACTAAAACGTATCTGTGTTCGCACAAAAGATTCTCTACGGTCGTTTACGCCTTGACCCTCTGTGCGAGACCTAAACGGACATTTTCAGAAATAGTAGAACCCTCCACTAAACTGACCAGAACTGCCCGTTAACCTAGTTTCCGAGATCGTTTCCTCCCCTGTACTGGTTCGAGTATACGTGTGTCTCCGAGTCGTTTGTTCTGAAGTGTCACCGGAGATATTTTACTAAAGGTTTCTAAATAAACTTGTCACGGGTAGGTTTACACTTACATGTGATCTGTCAGTCATACCTGGATCTGACGTAACATAGGTGAGTCACCCCACACACTACTCCGTCTTGGAAGGATCAGGGTGGGGTGGGACTCTTGAGGTCAGTCACAAACAACTGGCAAAAAAATATCAGGTCTAAGACTCGGTACACTCGTCGTATCTTTCAGATCTCGGTTCGTGTGAGTGACCCTCACTACACCCACCCACTCATCTGTACGCCTACGAGATAGGTCTTGGACCGTCCGGGGAAGACGTAAAGGGACGTGGCAAGGGGCCGAAGACCACAGAAACGAAGATGGTCTACGATGGGAACCGACGACCTCGGTGACATGGGTTGTCGAGACTCTCAACCTTTACAACGTCCTTCCCCCTGGGGTGAAGGTCCCGGATTCTGACCTGAGGACAGATTGTAAGTCTTTACTTGACAGACTCCTCTGTGTGTTTCCTTCTCTACAATAACCCTTCCCCGTGGGTCCACCTCTTGTCATCCCCCTCCCTTGGGTCCTCTCGACGAAACGGAGCACCGAACGTTAAAGTCCGAAATACCACTACCCTAATCAAAGACCTAACGGTTAGTAAGAGTGAATCTCAAGAAGGACCACCACGTGCGTAACGAGTCGGTTCTACCTACGATCACTCGCCCTAAGACCCTCCACCAGTCTGTATACCACAGAGGAAGACTGGAAAGGATTTGAGAAGGACAACCACCACCGAATAATCAAGACGCAAGGAATGGTCCTGGATGACAGCCTTTTATTGAGTACTTTCACCAATGAGACCACGGACCGGTCCCACCCGCCTAGGTCAGTCACACGCAGGGGATTGTCTTTATGGACCCTCAAACGTTGGACGACCCCACCGGGAAACGGTTACTGACTAACCTCACTTGTCAGACTTGCGAGTCGAGGGACCGGAACTCACACCTACTCGAGTCCACATTAAAGATGAGGTCTCAGAGGACACCCTAGTCCGACTCCGACCTGAAACGGACTTTAACGTGGGAACGAGTGGAAGAAGGGGAAGGAATAGAACAAAGGGAGCGACGAAAAGGTTCAAGAGGACCCTTGTGAAGGAATTATTTAGTGAACGTAAACTTAATACTAGAGTCCCAGACGAAGATACTTTTGACTGGATTCCGTTTCTTAATTAGGTTTACGAAGAATAACTTTATCCCACACACACACGCGTGTACGCACGCACGAGTACGTTCGTTACAATTGATAATCTTCGGAAGAGAGTACCGCAATTCCCCCTAACTAAACCAGTCCCCTAGAACATCGAAAGAAACCTCCCTATTTTACTTAAGAAAGATAGGGGTACAACCCTCACTCCAACCCTAACGTCTGACACCTACGACTCCCTTTAGAGAGGACCCTCGATCCTCTTTCGTCTGCAAAACTAAGTGTCTCTTAGTCCTCTCTCACTCTCTTGTCGGTCGTTGGACCTCGCCGACTCCGGGACCTCCTACGCGTCACAGGATATTGAGGATGTCGTCGATGACAAGACTCGGATCCGTCGACCTGCTTCAGTATACACAAACCCCCTGCGTTTAAAAGGAACACTTAAGGATCTTTTTTATTACCCCTGGTATTTTAGGACTATAAAAAGTTCTCCGTCGATAGTTAAGTCATCCGTAAGTCTGGTGTAGTAGTGTGTAAAGATTGTTAGTCTTTTCAGGTTTCTTTATCATAATACGAGTACTTGAACCGACGGACACCCATAACCTTCGAGTGGTAGTTGTTTTTGTAGGTTTGCTCTGTCCTCCCCGAGACTAGTCCGTGTAACATCGACCCACTCTAGTTGGTCACTAGGAAAGTCCTCTAGTCAGTAAAATTGAGTCCTTTAGTAGGGACTTATAAGTAACCTTCCTGATTACGACTTCGACTTCGAGGTTATGAAATCGGTGGACTACTTTTCTCACCCGAGTAACTTTTTGTGGGACTACGACCCTTTCTAACTTCCGTCCTCTTCCCCTGTTGTCTCCTACTCTACCACCCTACCGTAGTGGCTGAGTTACCTGTACACAAACTCGTTTGAGTCCCTCTATCACTACCTGGTTCTTCGGACAACACGACGTCACATACCCCAGTGTTTCTCAGTCTGTTCTGTCGTTGACTTGTTGTGAACCGTCTCTGTAACACCGTAAACGACGAAAGAGGGGTCATTCTTTGGTAAGTAACTGTTGACCATACTAGGAGTATTGAGGGGGATGATTTCTTACTGTTCCTGACTTCGACCTGTTTGATTTCCAAGTCTTAAGATGTTTGAGTGTTTTATCCGTCCTTGTGAAAGGGAGAAAGTGACTGTCGACCTCGAAGGAGTCAGAACAACAGATCGGTCGAAAACAATGTCCTTTAACTAATCACCTCCAAACCCTGTGTGTCCATCCGAACCGGGACGGTATGGAAGTGAGTGTGATTTAATACTCTGAGAGACTCGGGGTAGTGGTAAACGGAGTTCACCGGGATAGACGTCCGACGAAGTATATGATAGTAAGGATCGTCCATGTGTCTAAAGTAGTATCACGACGACCGGGTTACCTTCCAATTG
The DNA here is from genome assembly GCA_006410555.1 of Capra ibex. Classification (NCBI taxonomy): domain Eukaryota; kingdom Metazoa; phylum Chordata; class Mammalia; order Artiodactyla; family Bovidae; genus Capra; species Capra ibex. The sequence goes on from SJYO01046538.1 coordinate 71,548,595, forward strand.
AAACTCGAAGAACCTGTACCAGCTTTCCTATTGTTCGTCTCCGGTTCTTTCACTTTTTTTTTTTTTTTTTTCGACAATTCTTTAACTGTAACCTCAACGCACTTAGGTTAGTGGAGTTGAAAAAATTGAAGGAGCTCAAACTTGTTCAGACACTTTCTTATTTCGGATAGAACTGAGACTAGAAGACTCTTAATTCGAAGTTTGTGTATTAGACGAAAGAGAAGTTATACCTACGAGTGAGACCCGAGACTCGATCCAACAGGTCCCGGAGGAGTACCTTCCCATCGACCTCGGGTGCGTAAGAGAACCTTTCACAGTTTTCTCGACTTTTGGGATACTCTCCACCCTCCACCCCTTCTTCAGAGGATTAAAACCCCCTTTAATTGTTCTCGCGATCGTATTCGTAACCCCAAACGGAGGGGACACTCCGATGGAGCCCTAGGTCCTAATAGTTCCGGTTCTTCTCCTATTCATGACTACCTTCAATGGTTCACCATGTCTTCTCTTGTTCCTTTATCGAAGTACTTCTTTTCAGTCGACGTTTGACATTGTAAAGTGGTTAGTTTTACTATCACTCTTTCTCTCCCTCGTCTCCAGATACGGGAAGCGGAAGGGGTTTCTACTACGTCAGACCTCTTCTCTCCCAATGTGACACACACCTCCTGAACGAATGAGAGGGAGAGGTAAGTGGGCTTTAGGGTGACCCTATAAGATTAGAGGAACCTTGTACGACGTAATAGACATGAAAATCGTGTCGAGTGCAAAGTCTACCGTCCGACGCCTCGTTAGACTAACAAAATACCCGAGTCGGTTCTCTCCTCGAGGCTAAGGAAAGAGAACCGGTCCACGGGAGAAACTCCCTCTTCTGGACACCACATATCCCTGGTCGGTTCACGAATTTCTAAAGTCTTTGAAGTTTCCGTCCCCTCCTCGGTCTTTGTTATTTTTCCTTTTACTATTTGTAAGTCGAATTTCTACCCGACTCAATTTTTAGGGACTCTTTAATGAGACTCGTCTCAATCCCCGACTAAGAGTCTCCGGTCACCGTTGTAAGGTACCGTAATGTGTTGCAAGGTTCTTCGTTAATAATCGAAACAAAATCAACACTAATCGTGTCAATTACTGAGCATCTCCGCCTTTCTGTTCCTTTCACCCCCTTCTACTTGGGTGTCTTTCCCGAAAGACGAGGTCAGGTCCTGAGAGGTTTACACCCCCTCCCGAAGGATGGAAGGTCCCCCGGATCCTGTGGAGGTGGGTAAAACTTATAAGTCAAAACCTTGATAACATATTCTTCTTTGTACTAAAAAATAAAAAAAGTTTTCCGTTTTTGGTAACGATATCTTCTCGAACTCATAGTTCCTGAGTAGTACAGGACGCCCGTTTCAATATGGTGCCCTGAGTTGTAGAAATCCCAGTACGGATGTGTTTCCGGTCCCCTGTCAGTTTCGATAGTCGACTTTACAATCCAGGTCTTATAACCTTCTCAAGTGCGTCGGACTGACAAGACCCTCTAAATTTATCGGGTTCGTCTTCCTTTTTTTTTCATCTATCTGATTAAATCGTTGACATACACTCGTAAATGACCGCCGAAGGGTCCACCTAGTCACCATTTCTTGGGTGGACGGTTCGACCTCTGAGCCTAAACTAGAGACCCAACCCCTCTAGGAGGCCTCCTCTCGTACTGTTGGGTGAGGTCATAAGAACAGACCTCTTAAGGTACTTGTCTCTTCGGACCGCCCGATGTCAAGTACGCCAGCGTTTCTTAGTCTGTACTGACTCGTTCATTTGTCGTCGTCGTGGTACACTTTCGGATGATACACGGACTGTGAAAAGATCCGTGTACCCGATATGGTCACTTGGTCTCGTTTCTCACGAAGAGAGCCTTGACTGTATGACCTCTCCCTCGGTCCATTTATTTTTGTTCGTCATACAAGCTTCGACTATTGACGACACCTTCTCGTCCTTACAACTCGGACCCTGTCCTCGACCCTTTGTCCGACGGCTTAATTTCCCCAGTTCAAGTCACAGTAATTCTACCACTCTAGTTTCGCTTTTGTACTTCTTCCACTCCTTCAATCGGATCTCCAAAGACCCCCTCCTCTTAAGGTCTTTCTTTCTTCTCGAGGGAGTTTCTCCGTTCGGTCCTCTCACGAGACACCTGGTCTGTCTTTCCTTCGGTTACTTTGATGTCGTTTTACTCCTCACACCTGTCTCACACTTCTCTGTCTGTCTAGTCCCTAATCCCCTCCAGGACATTCCGGGCACTCCAGTAATACTTCTACGACAGTCCCATGTTATAACGTTTGGACTTCAGACTTACGGATTCCCTAAAGTTGTCGAGTCTAACTTTTTTTTCATGTCTTTTTTTTATTGTATCAGTGACGGAAGTTCTTCGAATGACACATCACCCTTTCCATCCATTCATTCGTGCATTGTCATTATGTACATTATTCACCCGAGAGGCCACCGAGTCACCCCACTTCTTAGACGGTGAGGTCATAAGAACGGACCTCTTAGGGTACCTGTCTCCTCGGACCACCCGATCCAGGTGTCTCAGCGTTTCTCCGTCTATGCGGACCTTGTTGACTCGTGCGTGCACGTCTACACGATTCATCCGTTATCTCGTCTGTTAGTGACACTACATCCCTGTCTCTCCTTCTAGCCACTAGGACGAACTTCTTTAACCCCTTCTGAAGAGTCTCCTTTTCGATAGACTCAGTTAGCCAATTTCAGTTCCTTTCTACCAACCCGTGAAATTCAATGTGCACACGGGGACCCCTGTGGCTCCGAGGGTCCTCCCATCCACCGGGGTTCACCGGGTCGTGAGTCAGAGGTCAGGTCCGATGAAGGATGGTCTCGGTAAGGGAAGGGGACATGTCTGGGTCACCCTCAAGACAAACTTCACTGAGAGAAGGCCGAAGGTCGCCGTTACCTTCCTTCTCGACAGCGACTCGGATTCGTGATTCGAGACTGCAGTGAACGATGTGAGACTCCCAACGACAACAAGTCAGTGGTTCAACACAGGTTGAGAAAACTGGAGAACTTGATGTCGTTCGGTCTGAGGAGACAGGAGGTGATAGAGGACCTCAAACGAGGTTAAGTACAGGTAACTCATTCACTACGATAGATCGGTAGAGTAGGAGACGGCGGGTGAAGAGGAAAACGGAAGTAAGGAGGGGTCGTAATTCCGGAAATGGTTACTTTTACGTCACTTACGTAAAAGGTTACTTTTACTCTTCCTCATAGAGAGTTAAACTATACGGGGAAGTTATTTTCGATCTGACTCCTGCAACATGTCTACTGGGGCACGTTTACTTAAAGGGTCTTGTTCTGTTTAAGATCTCTTGTTGTTCCTTCTGGTTCTCAGTTTCTCTTTTTCTACACCCATTAGATTATTTCCTCAGTGACCTTTAAATTCCAGAAGTTTCGGTCATTCGGTCTCGTACCTTTGTATAAGAATCATCTCATCCTTCAAACGTTTGCAACGATAATCCGTCTGGATCCGAGTATAGGTCCAAGTCAGGAAACGTTTGATACACTACTTCCCACAGAAAAGGAAGAAAAAATGGTCCCTAGTATTATGAACAGAAAGGGTAGAGGGTCCTGACAAGACTCCTAGTGTCTGTACTTTTGTACACCCTTTGATAACATGGGTACAACATACAGAGACAAAACCTCCACTGTAAAAGTTTCTGAAATAACCGAATAAACCAGTTATACTGTACGAAAACGTTAGAATACTCAGTGTCGGAGAAACATAATCTTTAAATTTTGGAGTGTCTCTAAGAACAGACTTCCGAAGTACAATGTCTACTCGTTTGTTCCCGTGCAACTTCTACCGTCTCCTTTCGTCTCCGGTTCGACCCGGCCTAGGGAACTTAGTAGAGAGTCTCGAGACATGAGTCTACCTGACGTCTTGTATTAATCCTCTCGTGTGCTTACTTCTAAGAAGGACGAAGACCGACTCAGCCCCTCTTCCCTTCATAGCAAAGGAGGGCCCCGAGAAGGTCCCGTCGTGGAACCTGAGGAAGGTGTCGTTCACGAAAGTGACCGAAATTTGTGTAAAGAAATAAAAGTATTTTCTGATAAATAATTCGTGGATAACCCATGATCTGACTGTAATTCACGGACGTACTTTGACGAGAGAAATTAGGGGGGTCCTTGGGTCGCTCAACAATCATAATGGTAGAACGTCTACTCTTTTGTCCGAGACTCTCGACCACACGGGGAGGGTTCTAGTGTATCAAACTTCCGCAGTTTCGACTCAACCTTGGGTGGAAACTCCCGTGGTACGGGGTGAGAGAAAGATGGAATGGGTTTGACATATCCGACGAAAGAGAAAATCGGGGACCGTCTTTGATCTTTAGACCTAATCCCCTCTTTTTTTTTTTTTGGGCGGAGTAATTTCTTACGTTCATGTTTTCACCTTCGACAGAAGTACTTATCTGAACTCGTTATCTTGACTATAGTGTTTAATCTGAAACCCCTACTGGACCAAAAAAAAAAAAAGGTTTAACGTTTTATACCTCGGCTGTTATAAGAGGTGTATGTATCAGTGAAAATTGGTCTCGTCAAAGTGTTTAATATTATGTCTACTTAGTATCCATCCTAAATACTCATTCAGATTATACATCGTTACACCCTCCCGGGTAAACTCTGTCACAGACATTCTTGTCTCCGGGACAAGTCTTGACGAATTTCGTCTCTGTGAACTGCCTACACTACCTAAGAAAGGATAACATTTATATAGTTCAGCTTTCTTTTCTCACTGGTAGTGGGTTCGAATAGATAGATCTTCGTTAGTGAGGGCTGTGACATCTTGGGAAAAAAGAGAAACAGGGGTCTGAAACGAAAACCTTGTGTAATCGATCTTAATCTGAGACACATGTAAAGATATAAAAAAGAAAAAGTGAATCATGATAATCATAATAAATGATACTACATTTTGTGTGAAGTTTTTACTATAGAACGTCTCTTTAGTATAACGTAATGACCTTACTTTCTTCTCGGATAGTCTCTTTATGGGACCTCCCCCACCTTTTACTCCTGTTTTTAGTTTACTCCACCCCTCCCTCCACTCTACCAAAGGTGCAAAAACTTCGTTTCCTATTCCAGAAGAACTCTCTTCGGTCTTACCTGAGAGAATAAAGTTCCTAGAGACCGGAGGGGTCAAGCTCAATTGTATTAACACCGTCACCACACCAACTGAGTTTGACCGACCCACGGTGTCACGTCCCGATGTATCTCTCGTCGAATCCAAGACTCTCAGTATACAAGAGACGACGTCGGTGAGTTGCGACGGTAACATCGTCGTTTCGGTGGTATCTGTTAGACATATGTTTACTCGGACCGACACATGGTTATTGTGTAATAAATCTTTTTATCCGTCACCCACCCTAAACCTGGTGGTCTCCCCTGAAGAAAAATAATCAGAACCAGACCCTACCTGTGAAACATCTGGGACATATCTATGTCTCTTCCCGTTTTAAAACAAAGACGGTAGTTTCTTACCCCTCTCTATTCTTTTCTCTAATAATGTTACGTCGTACAGTTTTCGCTATTTGTTCTCTAGTTTCTCTTCCTTCGTCTCACCAGAGGAGACTCGTTACTCCTTCTGGAGTGTTTACCTCCCTACGGATCAGACTCGAGGTTTTTAGTTCACCCTCAAGGACATGCATTCGGATAAGGTAACCAACACACAACTTAACGAAAAGGATATTCCAAACCACCACAGAGGTACCTTTGTGGGTTTCGGACCCGGACCGGTTCCAGTCGTTTTAAAGGGTCCCTTGACCACCCGTGAAGGACCTCGTTTGTGGTGATTTGATAACGGACCCGATAAAAAGTAGGAATAAACTAGTCGGATACTTTTATCGGCCAGAGAGAAACTTTAGAAAGACACAACAAATAAACTACACATATGTACAATATGTTCTGTGATTTCTAATTTAGTGTCCCTCAACAAAGTTCTATGTTTAAGGTGGGGGTCGATACCTCATTGACACCGAAGGTAAGTTACGGTATTACTCACGGATGATACACGTTTTTCCTCCGAAAGGACCCGAGGACAGGTTCCGTTAATAATAGGGAGTAAAAGGTCATGGTGGATGTGGTCCTCGACATCCTATTAACAGTTTCTTTGGTTCTCAGGACCCTACAAACCGAGTTTTCCTTGGTTTCCTTACTCCTTGACCTTCCTTTTCCACAAACATGACCCCTCCTCTCTAACCACCACAAATTGACAAGGAAAACGTGTCCTCAGGGCGACTTCACTCACAATTACTGACATAAAGATCAGAACAATCTTCATTAGTTCGAGAGGTCTCTAAGAACTTTGTTGTCGTGAGAGATTTGTGGGTCACAAAAAAAGGACATGAACGTGTAATTAGGAAGGTAGAGACGGATTTGGTCGACGATTCTTTTTGAATGTTAATAAGGTTATCTAAAGACACCTTTGTCACTACTCCCTTTCTATACTTCAATCAACGCAGATCTCAAGATCCTGAGAAAGAAGAATCCCCGGGTCTTCCAAAAATTTGACTGCAGATTAATTTTACACCAATTTTGTACTTTTCTTTAAATTAAATTAGAAGTTCAGAAGATGAAACTGTTGATACTTGTCCCTTGTAAAATAAAAAAAGTGTCCATTTATGATTTATACGTTACTCTTCAATTCTCTTTTTGTAACTCTCCATCTCTTTCTCCGTTATACCCTTTCTGTCTCTTTTTTCGTCCCCTACCTTAAGTAGTATTTTTTTTGATTTAAAAGATATCTACCACTCTCTTTCTCTCATTGCCACTTCCTCTTTCTAGTTGGAGAATCATTTCTCTCTTATCCTCAATCTTCTCTCTCTTTTGTTCCCCCCTTCTCCGCGGTGTACGTGCACTTTGAACTCTTCGTTAATGTAGACCTCAGAAGTACCCATCTCACTCTGGGTGACGAAAGTCGAGCAGTGTGAGAGGAAAAATTTTGAGGTCTCCGAGACTAGACATACCTCCACGGTGTCGTTAGGTTGGTCCCCTTCCCGAACAGGACCCAACGATACCGTAACACACACACACGAGTGAACGAGTCAACACGGACTGAGAAACACTGGGGTACCTGACATCGGGTGGTCCGAGAAGACAGGTACCCTAAGAGACCCGTTCTTATAACCTCACCCAACGGTAAAGGAAGAGGGCCCCAAGAAGGGCTGAGTCCCTAGTCCCAGAGAACTCAGAGGACGTGACCGTCCACCGAAGAAATGGTGATCATGGTGGACACTACCGTAATGAGTCTTTTTATGAAGTGTATAACTGTCCCTCCGTCGAGAGGCCACAATTGACCACTACCTGAGACCTTATAACCACTAGTCGAGTTAAAAGAAGGACACGGAATATATTTTTTTCCCCGTTCTGGGATTTCGAACTCTAAATTAAACCCGTAAAATTTCGTAAAAAAGTCGTCTCTATTTTCATAGGGAACTATAGTCCTTTTTGACCTCCGCTACGTCTATTGACGTAGACTCAGTCGTGTATAAAAAACTTCTTGACACCACACGGTTCGTGACGTAAACGGAGAAGTGTGTATATAGTTGAGTAGATTAGAAGTTTTGTTAGGTTAGTTCAGCGATAATACTAGAAATAAGAGAACCGTTCCTCTGACTCCGAACCACTCGAATATACCCTAAAAAGGTTCCTGGATGTCGATGATTCATCACTCCGACCCAATCACGGGTTGTGACTTCGGGTTCACGAAAGGTGGTCGTGTTGAAATGATCGGAGAACCTTGATGATGGTTAGGTGGGTCTCTCTCTTGAACCGGGTTCCCGGGTAATTGGTCCCCTAGGAGTTACCTGTCTGTAGACCGTTACAGACAACTGTAAAAACCACAGTGTTGACCGACCCTCTACGATGACCGTAGATCTCCGGTGCATACGATGACTTGCAGTTACAAGTCCTGTCGCGGACGTTGTTTCTTGATAGACTAGGTTTTACAGGTATCACGGTTCTTCTCTTAGGGACGTCTTCTATCTTCCGGGACTAGTCTCGACGAGAGGATTTTTTCGTAGAGAATGTTCCTATGAGTCTCAGTCTGTCGTGTTAAAAATTATGAAATTCTTAGAACCTCCGGAGAGCCCCGTTTTTTTCACCCTTTCAACGGAAAAGGTGAGACCAAGAACCTATTTGGGTTCTAAACCAAAACGTTTGGGGTTAGTCAAGGAAAATTATGTTGCATAATCCTCCTTTTATCTTTTACGACTCCTGTTGTAACGACCTCGAAACACAAAACCTGGCGTTAAATAAATCCGGAGAAGTAGAAGACGGATTGTGAGACGTTGTCTCTGAACTAACAAGAAGGACAGAGATAAGACCGAAGGGAACTGAGAGGGGCGATGGGTAGTAGAAAGATTTTGAGTCCATTTCGGTACGGTGACGATTTGGGAAGACTTCCGAGGAAGAGTGGGCATCTTGGTTTTACCAAGTAGTACGGGTCGGACCGGGAACCCCGATGACACCAGGACAGGGCAGACTGAAGAGGTTGAAAATAAGGGTTGTAGAAGTAAAGGTTTATAAGAAATATAAGGTTGGTTCGATATTGTGAACGAGAAAACTCAACCACCACCAGTCTTAGTATTGGAGAAAGAAGAGCGGAGACAGTAAAACGATTTCGTTAAGGAAAAAGAACTTTAAGTGAAACCAAACAGTCGGTACCGGTGGAGAACGGAGTTCCATGTCAATTTACGATGGGTAAGTAGTTCGACAATAAATTAAAGACTGTGATGTTCATTTAAGAAAGTGGTCACTTTAGGGTATCAGAAAAGAGTCCTGGCGGTTTACCCATATACACACGTATATACGTCTAATGTACACTTTATTTATCTATATGTGTATATATAATATGATACGTATAATACAGTATATCATGATCTGACCATGTTTTCATTCACGTCAAAACCTAACACTTAAAATTTAGTAATATTGATCCAAGTTTATATGGAAATAATTAGTTTTATCCTTGGTAATATTAGTTGCGTAAAAACGGCTACTCTTTATTCAAACAAATACGGACATCGTATTTTTAGACACGAAACCCTACGTTGTCTGAGAACCTTTCGTAAAAGACAAAGGATGACCAACGCCTTCACAAAGGGACGTTCTTCAACGGCTCTACGAACTTCTTCACCATTAGTCAAACACACTCCAGTCCTCTTATATCGTCTATTTCCGTTTTGAGGTATCGAGTTGAGCAAATTAAAGACTTCGTAACCAACACACTACACGTTAACCCGTGACAGTGCCACTTCGTAACCCGGGTAAAACAACTGGGTATGGTCGATGTCCGAAACGTCGAAAGTCACGTAGAGTGACTAAACGACTCACATGAAGAGTTTACCTTACTAAAACGACCGTAAATCTTTTGACATCACCTAGTCTAACCGTCGTCTTGTGGTTTGTCACTGATACTGGTAAAAAATCACGTTCAAACCGAAACTCTTCACGAAACCTTGAAGAAAAACTAGGTTGGTGACTCGACCAACAGTTGCCAACAATATATTTTATGCGAAAAGTGACGTACCGTGTGAAACTAACTCTTTACCAAGTATCAACAAAGGGTCTTATTTCTCTTTTGTGAAGTTTTGTTGTCACAAAAACTAAAAACCAGTCGAATACTCCGTGGGTGAATACCTCTAAAAAGTGGAAAGTTAAACGAAGTTTACGACTTACTGGTATCTTGCTAACTGTGACTCAAGGAACCGTTGAAGAATACATCAACATTGTCGTAGTCGAAGCTACTAACGAGAGTCAACCAACAACAGTTGAAGGTTACCGGTCGGTGATCGGAAAAGTAGAAGTAGAAACAGAAGAAACGTTTTGAAGAAGTTGGTGATGAAGGGATATGTAAACAACCGTCAAGGACCCGGTTCACACAACAAATACAACGTTCAACAGAGACGACGAAATGCTGGTAAAACTTGAACTTATTTTTTTTAGTGAACTTAAACGAAAAATAGATTGTAATAAAGATATCAGATTTTATTTATATTTTATTTGTCTTTCATTACAGTAATTGCTTTTTTGTGTTTTGTTCTTTACGAGTAATTTTACTATATATTGTCTTACTGTAAATGAATTCTTACATAAGGTTATAGTTTGTCATTTCAAGTTGTTACTTTTTAATGTTAATGAAAACGTGGTTGGATTATATATACGAAACCGTATCAGTTATTTCGTCTTTATCTACAAAAAGACCTTGAGAGAACGAAAAACTACTAGGTCGTCTACAACCGTTAAACTAGAGACCAAGGAAACGGAAAAGATTTTGGTTGAACTTATAGACCTTCAAGTGTCAAGTGCATAACGATTTCGGACCGAACCTCTTAAAACTCGTAATGAAATGATCGTACACTCTACTTACGTTAACACACCATCAAACTCGTAAGAAACCGTAACGGAAAGAAACCCTAATCTTACTTTTGACTGGAAAGGGTCAGGACACCGGTAACAACTCAAAAGGTTTAAACGACTGTATAACTCACGTCGAGAAAGTGTCGTAGTAGAAAATCCTAAACTTTCTCGAGTTGACCTTAAGGTAGTGGAGGTGATCGAAACAAGTATCACTACGAAAGATTCCGGGTGAACTGAAGTGTAAGGTCCTACAGACCGAGATCCACTCACTAGTGTGGTAACACTAATAGAACCAGAACTTCTAGAAAAAAATGTCAAGAAGACACATAAGAACGGTGGAGAAGAATTAGAGAAGACGACGACAATCCAGGGATGGTAAAGACAGGAAATAACTCGGGTAGAAACGTACTTTACAAGGGAACCACAGAGATTAAAAGAACTTCTCTAGTACTCTTTGTGACCCGACCTTCTTCGTGTTCGACCTTAGTTCTAACGGTCCTCTTTATAGTTATTGGAGTCTATACGTCTACTGTGGTGGGAATACCGTCTTTCACTTCTCCGTGATTTTTCAGAGAACTACTTTCACTTTCACNATCACTACGAAAGATTCCGGGTGAACTGAAGTGTAAGGTCCTACAGACCGAGATCCACTCACTAGTGTGGTAACACTAATAGAACCAGAACTTCTAGAAAAAAATGTCAAGAAGACACATAAGAACGGTGGAGAAGAATTAGAGAAGACGACGACAATCCAGGGATGGTAAAGACAGGAAATAACTCGGGTAGAAACGTACTTTACAAGGGAACCACAGAGATTAAAAGAACTTCTCTAGTACTCTTTGTGACCCGACCTTCTTCGTGTTCGACCTTAGTTCTAACGGTCCTCTTTATAGTTATTGGAGTCTATACGTCTACTGTGGTGGGAATACCGTCTTTCACTTCTCCGTGATTTTTCAGAGAACTACTTTCACTTTCACCTCTCACTTTTTCAACCGAATTTCGAGTTGTAAGTCTTTTACTTCTAGTACCGTAGGTCAGGGTAGTGAAGTACCCTTTGTCTACCCCTTTGTCACCTTTGTCACAGTCTGAAATAAAAAACCCCGAGGTTTTAGTGACGTCTACCACTGACGTCGGAACTTTAATTTTCTACGAATGAGGAAACTTCCTTTCAATACTGGTTGGATCTATCATATAAGTTTTCGTCTCTATAATGAAACGGCTGATTCCAGGCAGATCAGTTCCGATACCAAAAAGGACACCAGTACATACCTACACTCTCAACCTGACACTTCTTCCGACTCGTGACTTCTTAACTACGAAAACTTGACACCACAACCTCTTCTGAGAACTCTCAAGGAACCTGACGTTCCTCTAAGTTGGTCAGGTAAGATTTCCTCTTGTCGGGACCCTAAAGAAACCTTCCTTACTACGATTTCGACTTTGAGGTCATGAAACCGGTGGAGTACACTTCTCAACTGAGGAACCTTTTCCGAAACTACGACCCTCCCTAACCCCCGTCCTCCTCTTCCCCTGCTGTCTCCTACTCTACCGACCTACCGTAGTGACTGAGCTACCCGCACTCAGACTCACTTGAGGCCCTCAACCACTACCTGTCCCTCCGGACCGCACGACGTTAAGTACCCCAGCGTTTCTCAACTTGTGCTGACTCACTGACTTGACTTGACTTGTCTTATATATACGTTATCTATGTCTTATAAGTTTGTCATATAGTACATATGAAAATATCATTAATTTTATGAAAACCCATGATTACGTCATTATAGATATATTGAGTTATCTTCTATTGTGTCTTTGATACTTACTTGAGTTCACGGATTAAATCATACTTAAGTCATATATTATTTTTTCGTAAACTAATAGGTAATTTATATATATGTATCGTGAAATATGGTATATGATAAAGTTTTTTTAAGTCTACCCGATTTTTGGGTTTAGAATTTTTTATGATATTATGATAATATTATACAAGAACCTCATCCATTTGGAATTTGTCATTTGTTCTTTCTGTTTTCTTTTTTTCTTTATATTGAATTTAAAATCTTAAATACTGACCTTTTTCAGTCGGACCCGTTCAAATTTTCTATTTTCTATAGTCAAGTCAAGTATAGTCAGCGAGTCAACACAGGCTGAGAAACACTGGGGTACCTGACGTCGTGTGGTCCGAAGGGACAGGTAGTGGTTGAGGACCTCGAACGAGTTTGAGTACAGGTAGTACACACTACGGTAGGTTGGTAGAGTAGGAGACAGTAGGGGAAGAGGAGTACGGAAGTTAGAAAGGGTCGTAGTCCCAGAAAAGATTATCTTCTATGTGACCCTCTTTTATAAACGATATATCCTCTGTTTCTGAATAGTGTTTATTGTACATTTCTCGAAGTTATGAAGTTACTTAATTTCTACCGGGTCAGTTTTATTATTTATTTACCGAAGTCTTTCATCAAACGTCTGATCTTTTATGTTTACCGGTAGCTAGTGTTCTCTTCTATCACTTGGAATGTCCTTTAGTCGTTTTGGATTTCGACGAGACGTTCGACTAAAAGTCAGGTATTTTCCGAAGGGACCACCGAGTCTCCTATTTCGCAGACGGACGTTTCGTCCTCTGGGCCCAAGCTAGGGACCCAACCCTTCTAGGGGACCTCTTCCGTTACCGTTGGGTGAGGTCATAAGAACGGACCTCTTAGGGTACCTGTCTCCTCGGACCGTCCGATGTCAGGTGTCCCAGCGTTTCTCAGTCTGTGCTGACTCGCTGAAGTGTGTGTGTGTGTGTGTGTGTGTATCAAACATTTTGTACTTTTTAAATTATTATAGTTCAATACCATTCCTGTACCTCTTCCTCATGGAGAGTATATGACACCCAGATTTATATTAACTTTTCAAATAAAAGTTATCATTAAATAATTGACTTTACATTTTACACATTTAAAAAACCGTATCGGTTAAGGTAAGATCCTCTCCTAGAAAGACTTTATAAGTATGTACATGTATTCTCACCTTTAAATTTACCCCAGATTCCCCTCTACCAATTTATTTACTACCGTATATGTATGATACCTTATGATACGTCGGTAGTTTTCCTTTTTCCGTCTCTATATTTGTACCCGTTTTTTCAACAGAGTCAGTATAAGAAGTGACTTTATCGTTTCATACAAACACCCATTCCTTTATCTATAAAAGTTGAAAGACCTTCTCACATATGGTCACCAATTAAAACCCCACCCTGAACCCTAATCGATCTCTTCTTTCTAAAAAGTGCAAAATAAAACTAGAAAGTGGAAATAAAAATAACGAAATACCGAACTGCTGTCTCCTACTCTACCAACCTACCGTAGCGGCTGAGTTACTTGTCCTCAGACCCGTTCGAGGGCCTCAACCACTACCTGTCCCTTCGGACCGTACGACGTCAGGTACCCCAGTGTTTCTCAGACTGTACTGACTCGATGACTTGACTTGACTACTGAGCTAATTTTTTTTTTTTTTTTGTGGTAACCACTAAAACATTTAAGATTTCGGTTATAAATTTTCCTATTGACATTACACAATTCGTGGATCAAAGTTTCGTAACACTTTTAACAGAGTTCACACAGTAGGACATGTTGAGTGCTCGTCGGGTCATTTCCATACGTAATTTAGTGTCTAGTTCTTTGACTCAGAGTCTTTCAAGTCTGTAAATGAGAGACTTTTATACTTCTCATCTGGCACGTTCTTCTAATCTTGTGCTTGACGGATTACCGTTCCGGTCGCAAGAGCTGACGTTCTCCCCTACTCTTGTGGTCCCTTACTTCCACGTGACCGCCGTCCGAGACGTTCTCTACCCGAGTTCTTCTGTTTGACCAGTGCCGACCCGTTTGGTCCCTCTCGATGTCCACGGTCAGAGTCTCTCGTGGCTTTCCTGTACGCCTGCCCATGCTACCCTCGGGACAGGTCCCTCTGTGTAACATGACATACCGGTGTGAGACCCTTTCCGTCTCCCGTTCGTCAACATTTCCGTGGCCCAGTCTCGAGTCTCGTGACAGTAGACTGCCTTCTTCCTCAAGCAAACAAGATCTTTTAGGACACCCTCTTCCCCTTTCTGTCTTTACCTGTTTAAACGATATACTAAGTCCCTTGAGTTTGACCCTAAGACATTTTTGGATCTCCCCATCCTTTTCCACCCTCAACCCTCCCTCCAAGTTCTCCCTCCTCTATATACATATGGATACCGATTAAGTACAACTACACACCGTCTTTGGTTTCGTTATGACATCTCGTTAATAGGAAGTTGAGTTTTTTTTTTTTTTTTTTCCTTATGTTCATTTATATACAAAAATTATAGGTCTTCTAAGACTTCCTTTTTAATTTTACGACCCGACTGGCCCATTCCTTCCGTTAGGGACAATCATCTCTTCAGGACAGAGTCAGTCTCTATGGTATCCTATTTGATTTCGTCCACCGGGGGGGGGGGGGGGCGGTACAAGTTTCAGATGTAGTCATCTTGACACCCTATATGAAAAGTACTTCTACTTTCCCATACCTTTAAAAAAAAAAAAAAAAAAAACGGGTCGTGGGGAGGTTGAGGAAGGGAAGAATAAACTTTTTGACGAAAAGGAGATACCTACGTCATGACCATTTAGGTAGTTCTACGGGGGTGGTGAGAATTTCAGGTACTTCACTTAAGAAGTAAGGGGAACCTTAAACTTAGAGTTCGTCTCAGTGTGTTCTTGGCTTATTTTACCAATCTCAAAAAAAAGTGGGAGGGGAGGGGGGGGGTTGTTTACTGAACTTTTCCGATAGATCAATAGATCGGATGAAGGATCTCAGAGAGTTCTCGGACAAGATAACGTCCAGATGTGTCGATGCGAGAGAGGTCATTTAGAGTACAGACTGAATACAACCGACGTCAACCGAAGATGTCTTAGAATGGTTTCTTAGATTTCACTATGTTCTCCTAAATGTCCAAGTCAAGTCAGCGAGTCAGCACAGGTTGAGAAACGCTGGGGTACTGAGCGTCGTGCGGTCCGGAGGGACAGGTAGTGGTAGAGGGCCTCAAGTGAGTCTGACTGCAGGTAACTCAACTACTACGGTAGGTCGGTAGAGTAGGAGACAGCAGGGGAAGAGGAGGACGGGGGTTAGGGAGGGTCGTAGTCTCAGAAAAGGTTACTCAGTTGAGAAGCGTACTCCACCGGTTTCATGACCTCAAAGTCGAAATCGTAGTAAGGAAGGTTTCTTGTGGGTCCTGACTAGAGGAAATCTTACCTGACCAACCTAGAGGAACGTCAGGTTCCCTGAGAGTTCTCAGAAGAGGTTGTGGTGTCAAGTTTTCGTAATTAAGAAGTCACGAGTCGAAAGAAGTGTCAGGTTGACAGTGTAGGTATGTACTGGTGACCTTTTTGGTATCGGAACTGATCTGTCTGGAAACGACCGTTTCATTACAGAGACGAAAAGTTATGCGATAGATCAAACCAGTATTGAAAGGAAGTTTCCTCATTCGTAGAAAATTAAAGTACCGACGTCAGTGGTAGACGTCACTAAAACCTCGGGGTTTTTTATTTCAGACTGTGACAAAGGTGGCAAAGGGGTAGATAAAGGGTACTTCACTACCCTGGTCTACGGTACTAGAAACAAAAGACTTACAACTCAAATTCGGTGAGAAAGTGAGAGGTGAAAGTGAAAGTAGTTCTCTGAAAAATCAAGGAGAAGTGAAAGACGGTATTCCCATCACAGTAGACGTATAGACTCCAATAACTATAAAGAGGACCGTTAGAACTAAGGTCGAACACGAAGAAAGTCGGGTCGCGAAGAGTACTACATGAGACGTATATTCAATTTATTCGTCCCACTGTTATACGTCGGAACTAAATGTCCAATGGTTACGGGTTTTACTTCGCAAGTTAGAAAAACAGTAAGTAAGTCTCGGAATCTAAAAGACCCGACAGTAACTGTGACCCCTATGTCTCGGGTTTCTAGAGTCTGTGTTTTCCTTTGTTTTGGTTCTTTGACTTCCTGAGTTGGTCACTCCAGACATTAGGTAGGACGTCCTGTCCACCCACCTCACATTTCTTTCTAAGGAATCCCCTCTACGGAGTTTAATTCAATTCCTTAATTGGACGAGGAAGGGACGAAGAAAGAGGTACGACGAAGTAAAGGTGCAATCGTTCGGGTAAAGGTAATCGAAAACCTACGGCGACTTGAACCCGAAGGGTCCACCGAGTCGCCGTTTCTTGGACGGACGGTTACGTCCTCTGTGCCCAAACTGAAGGTCCACCTCTTCTAGGGGACGTCTTCCTTTATCGGTGGGTCAGGTCATAAGAACGGACCCTTTAGGGTACCTGTCCCCTCGGACCACCCGATATCAGGTACCCCAGTGTTTCTAAACCTGGACTGAATCGTTGACTCGTGCATGTGGTGAATTGAAACAGGGTGTTCGTGGTCACCATTATTTCGTCAATTTGTCTAAAAGTGACCTTTCCAACCCTTCGATGTCTAAATCTATCAAAGAAACCCTCTTACTATACTCAAAAATTTTTCGTTGTTTTTTACTTGAGGACCTCAAGTCGGGTTAAGACTAAATCACTCCGTCCTCAGTGACATATTAACGTATGAAAAAATAATGTTTCTATTACCTTATTATTTTATATTTCGTGCGACCATTTTTAGTGTCTATACTGGATTTACACTAGTGTACCTCATAAGACAGAGTCACTCATCTCCCCTCTGAATAGAGGAACTGAAGTTCAAACGAGTAGAACGTATAAATTCTGAAACGTACAGGTACAGAGTAATTAATACCGAAAGTCGAAGACTTTAAGGTACTGTGAACCTTTTACATACACGAATGAACATAAATATGTGTTATTAATTTTCGTTCGTCCCAAACCCCGTCCGGAAACCTTACTACAATTTGATATTATATTAAGTAGACTCGTTTGTAAATGATTCGTGGGAAGAATACAGTACGGTATAATGACCTTAGTCCTATGTTTTTACTTTTCCTGTAGGACGGAAACTCTTTGAGGGACAGACCACCCCTTCTGTCTAAGTTTTTCTCGATGTTTTTACACTAACTTTACTTGAATCCTGATACTTTTGTACCCTTTTTTGGTAATTAAAGTGGTTTCAATGGGTCCTTCTGAAATGTCTCCTTCGCTGTAAACTCTTCCAGACCTTCCTGTACCTCTTCCCACTGGATCCGTCTCGTTCTTCTTTCACCTACTCGAGCCCCACCCCCCGGTGAGTCATGTCACACATTCCCCCTTCTCCCGTCTCCCGAAATAGTCGTGTACGCCGTCGTAGAAAGTGAGGTGAGAAACAATAACAGTAGCAATACCAGTCGTGTCGGACTCTTCTACTCAACGAGGTTGAGGAGAAAGGAAAGGATGTAGTTTCGTGTTAAAGTAAACGGTTACAGATATATAAACTACCCAATGTTTACAACTCAGAAAATTACATATAGAGGGTATATATAACGTAATTCTAAAAAGTCTTATGACAAAAGGTCCAGATCGGTAACAAAATATAATTCGTGTGAGTCCACTAGAGACTCGAAGATGGACAAGTCTTTTCGATCGATACCTGGTAACCTAGCTGGCCCAAACATCTTGAAGTAAGTAACTCCCGAAACTCTAAAGTATAATACTTATCACTACCTTCTAAAATAAAACGGAATAAATCCACTTTTCACTAGTTATTTTTTTTACTTACCGTCGTTTATATTAACGACTCAACCATAAAATAGACAAACTCTCTTTTTTTGCTTTTTGAAACTTATCGGTGTCTTTCTTTGATAAAGGTTTGTGTTCATATATTTAATTGAGTAAATTTTGATTAAGAATAAGTAGGTAATTTCGACAATACTCATGAAAAATCTGAAAAATGTTGTACACAAGATCATGGACGTCGATCTAAGAGTAGGAGTAAATTTGGGGTATCGTGGTGTAGTGTAGAGGAATACCGTACAATGTGGTAGAACATAATCTTTGTGACTTCACACACTAAAAAAAAATTAAAATAAAAATGAAGTAAAATGAAATGTTATGACATAACCAAAACGGTATGTAACTGTACTTAGGTGGTACCCACATATATTCGAGGATTAGGACTTAGGGGGAGGGTGGAGGGTAGGGTATAGTAGAGAGAGCAAAGATGAAAGGACACTAAAGGTAATCTCATCTTAAATACAGACCAATTGGAAACGAAGGAGGTTGGGTGGTTTCATGGATCTTGAAATTTAATAATATACTGAATTAATGTATTATAACATATCATTTATAAAAGTATGTTTCTCAGGAGACTATGTCTGAGTAATAAAAACATTAATGACATTCATACATGAGAAAGGTAATTAAAAAAAAATGACGGAGAGGTAAGTCAACGAGGTTTAATTTCCGAAAAATTGGTGTTTTCCAAGAATAAACTTTGACAAAGGGTCTAAATGACAGAGTAGTAGTATGACTACGAGAAGACCGACTTATCTTACCTACACAGAATTTTAAAGCTATACTTCTAAGACGTGGAACGGTGATTTCTTAAGGTACTTACTGAACCTTACCCCGTAAAGTCTAGACTGAAAGGCAAGAGAAGTGACTACTTGCCACCGAACAAACGTAAGTGAGATCCTAACACTGTTTCCACGCTGATACACTTCCCATCATCTCTTTTACTAATCAGTAACGGTAATTTATGGTTTGGTCTGGAACACGGAGTTCGAACCCCGTCATAAAGAAAGGTAATCGTCTCTTCATGATCCAGTATAACTCGAAGGAGAGAATAACACCGTATACCCTTGAATCAAGAGGGTTGGTCCCTAGTTTGAGCGTTGAGGACGTCACCTTCACACTCTGAATTGTTGACCTAGCGATTATTTCAGGGAAGTAAACAAATTTTCGTCGTGACCCCGAGTGATAGTTCGTGACCCTTAAATTTTTTACTTACTTTGGTCGAAGTTGAGAGTGTCAAGACACCCCAGCCGTTACGGTATTCGGTTAACAACGTTTTATAACACCATTTTGGAAGTTTTTCTCGTATAAAAAGTTTCATATCCCAAGTGTTTGGCGAACGAGATGGACTCCTTTGTTTTACGAGTCTTCTTTATGACAAACTCGACTTACATCACCATATCATTCGTCTTATTATAAGAAGAGGGATTTTCTGTAGGTACAGAACTAGGGACCATGGACCCTATCTTCCCTAAAACGTCTACACTAACTCTAATTCCTAGAGTTTACTTCTCTACCCCGACCTAACAGGTCCACCCACGGTAGATCAGTTGGTGTGTTCAGGAAGTTTTACCTCTTGGAAAGATAAACCCGATGTCTGTTTCTCTCTACACTTATGTATTCTTACCAGTCTCCCTACACTACATTTCTGTTTGGTGACATCGACGGAAACTTCTACCTCCTTCCTCGACACTCGGTTACTTACGTCCACCGGACGGACCGTTTCCGTTCCTTTCCTTAACATGGATCTCGGAGGCCACTATGGAACAGAAACAGGTCTCTCTTGACACGACCTGAAGACTGGAGATCTTGCTACTCTATTATTTACACACACACACACACACACACACACACACACACACACACACACACACAAAAGGATCGGTGACTCGAACACCATTAAACAATGTTATCTTTTGATTCTTTTACCCCTGCCAGATGGTTATACCTTCGAATTCGTTTACAGGTCTCCGTATACTCTTTTACTATTGAAGGTCATTGACGTTCATAAAGACACACCGACCTTACATTTAACATACCTCCTCTTTTCTGTCCTCTCCCCGACCTCTCTGAGTTTGGGAACCACTATTGTCGTCGTTATTGTTATCGTATTAATACAATTGCAAATAACCCGTAAATTACACGCGGTCTACGTGCAGATTCGTAAAAGGCACATAATTGAGAGTTTGTGTTTTTACAGGATACTCTATCGTTGATAATAATAGAGAGACTTTGGTTCAATGTTTCTTCCGATTCATCGAACGAACTCGAATTGTGTCAGGTCGGGTCGGTTCGATCCTAAGTCTGGAACATCAGACCGAGGTCAAAGGAGGGAGATTAGTGATGCGAGACTACCCGTTACAACCTCCGGTTCCTCCTCCAATTTGTCGTCTCTCTGGTAGTCAACTCCGACCCCTCACCTCTCCCCTCTATGTCTTGAAGTAAAGAAATAGCAAACACTCGGGGGAGACAGAGACACGACCAAAACAAATAGTACCTCACTATCGTCTGTCCGTTGATCTTTCTAGATGTCCTTTTTTCTAGATGTCCTTAACTCCTTTTACTTTGTCGCTCTCCCGGCTCCTCTATAAAGAGTTCCTACCTATGTAGACGACGTTTGTAAAGGTCACTTTAACCGACAATAATAAAGCGTTGAGGGTCGCGGAGAAAGGAAGGACGGAAAACTGTTCTTAGTCCTTGGTGAAGGAACCAGGTGTGAAGGACAGTGATCGCTAGTAAACCCCACACGTACACCCACACACATACAGACACATACACGCGAGAATTAAAAACGTCTGGTTTTACAAAAGTCTATGTTCAATGTTACAACAATCTAGTAAATTTTGATTCGTCATAGTCAGACAGAAGAATCACCCAGGGTGATCACTAAAGTAAATCTCTGGCCAGTGAGGACCACATGTCTGTTTAAGGGTGTCTAGTACCCATAAGAAAAACGAGGAGTGGGAACAGACGAATTCCTAGAGGAGTTACTTATTTACACACTTACTCATTTACTTACTTACTTACAGGGACCTTCGCCTAAACTACGATCGAGGTCTACTTACTCCTCGAGAAGACTTGTGACATTCATTGTTTTGTTTGTCCAACATTAGAATCTTAGTAGACTTCTAAAATTTCATATGGTCACGGGTCTTGGGTAAGGTCTGGTTCCTCTGTCTTGACAATCCTCACCCCGAACAAATCCGAATAAAAGTCTCACCAGACGAGGAGTGGAGTCCACTGACGTTACAAGAGATAGAGAGATTCGAACACTCTCGAGAAAATTGGAAGTTCCTCTTCTTTTTGGTACTGAAACCTCAACTTTGTGTCCAACCTAAGAATAGTGAGAGGAAATCATTAAACTCCTTCAACAAGTCAAAAAGACTTGGGCTCCGGAAGTAGAAATTTGACACTAAATTATCAAAAGAGTGTCCCAAAACCTTCTCAATTTACTGTAGTTTATACCCTTCGGTGACCGTATCGAATTATTATCATCCACGAAGCACGGAACCTTAAAAACGGAGGAAAAAGGTGTAAAGAAGGGAGTCTTCAGGACCATCCTGTAGACGCCCTTCTGTTCGTCGCAAAACTTAGAGTCACGGAGAGAGGTCGGTCTTCTGAACACGTGTTTGAGATAAAAAGTGGTCGAAAAGTTCCCGACAAGGGTAGTGACCAAGTGTAGAAAGGACCCGTCGACTACGATCTCGGTCTTGTGTGACAAGGGTCGAATGTCCTGACGAGGGGAGAACGGGACGTGGTTTCTCCTAGTCGTCCCACCAGGGATAAGATCTCACATTACAGTGCTACACAAGTCGACACGGACCGGGACTGGTGGAAACGTGACCCGTTGACACATCGGGTGACTGGAAAGGTGGAGACTCAAGGCCAAAAGGTCTTGGAGAATGAGTTGTGGTAGAAAAGTTCTCGAACAGTCCCTGGTGACAAGCTTACGGAGACGATGTCCTACGTAAGACTCCTCGTCAACAGTTATCAGGAGAGCGATAGCCGTTCGTAGTTCGGAAACCGTAAGAAGGTTTACTAGATATGTAACTTTGACGAACTCCACGATAGCAAAACGAGGGTTATGACTACGTCCGAAGAAAGGGTGTGGTCGTTAATAGACTATAGTCGACCCACAGGATGTCAAGTCGAGTCAAGACTGTGACAGATGGACCTCTACCGTAACCTTCGGGTGGCCACTTCCGAGTCAGGATCCGGATGTTCTGACCGGGAGGGTAGTGAAGTCTGTGGCTGACGTTCGTGTCCGACAGTGGACACGAGGACTGACCGATATCTAGCCTATAAGGTTACAGACGAGGAACCCAAACTAATTAAACGGTCTCGTCGAGTGTCTTGAGTTCTCTTTGTAAAAGGAATGATCTAGTGGTCAAATAATATTTTCCTCCATTCAGTCCTCGTCTGTCTACTTCCTCTACGTGTCCTGTTCCACACACTCTTCCCTGCGTCTCAAAGGTACGGAAGATTCTCGTCCAGCGAGAGGGGTCTAGAGGTACACAAGTCATAGGGCCTTCAAGAGATTCGGGACCGGAAACACAAAAACACCTCTGAAATAATGTATCCGTACCAATTAATTTAGTAACACTCACTTAAAGTAGAGGTCAGGGGGAAGTGAAGGCCTCCAGGTCGTCCATACCCTACCTTTCAAGGGAGGCAGAGTAGTGTACTAACCAAGGAGATCACTGGTCGAGAATCGAAATTCACTGGATCCCGGTAAAGTTTCAGTGGAGTAATTGTATTATTTTATGTGGAATCGGTGAGAGTAGTAAATCTTTTAGGGTTATAAAATCCGCGAGACCCGAAGGGTCCATCACGGTCACCACTTCTTCCACGCACGGTCACGTCCTCTACGTTCTCTAAGTCCAAGACAGGGACTCAGTCCTCCTAGGGGACCTCCTCTCGTACTGTTGGGTGAAGGTATAAGAACGGACCTCTTAGGGTACCTACCTCCTCGGACCACCCGATATCGGGTATCCCAACGTTTCTCAGTCCGTGCTGACTTCACTGAATGTACGTGTGTCGACAGTCTTTTCCCCTGTTTCTGGTTTATCTATAAAGAACGATATTTAGTGCTGTGACGTTTACGTGAATGTTCAGACAGGAAGTGTCGCAGTTACAGTGGACTTGTCATGAGTATAGGGTAGGCCCTTCCTTTTCGTTTTCGTAATGGGAAGGGACGAGGAGTCCTCACGGTGTACCACGACCCGTAGACAGATAAGACATGTCTTGTGAAATGTTTACGAAAGTGTCAGGATTGGAGGATACCAAGGAAGGGTCTACGGTGACCCTACCGTCCTTTCTGTGACAATCATGTAGTGGGGTTAAAGTGGTTTCTTTTCAGTCTCAGTCTGAAATCTTAATTCGAGGGAGAGTGGTTTAGTGTCTTTACATGAAATGTACAAAGTCCTCTACTCGGGACCCAAAGTAAATGTCTGTCCGTGCGATTGACTGACAAGTCAGGCTTCACTGAACTTTATCCTTGATATAGAGTCGCTTGTGTGTAGTGACAACGAGAACTTTTTACTTTCCGTGGTACTGGACCCCACTACTTGACCGTCCATTTGCTTCCCCCTGAGAAGGGAGGAGAGGGGTTTAGGTGTGGGCACAAGGTTCGACACGATACATAAACAACTGTCTTAAAGGTCTTTTAACGGCCTTCAGTAATGAGAAATAAACGTACTGTCCTCCTTAAAGAAGAGACGCCATTTAGGAAGGGACCCGACCCTAAACCCTCCATTTTAGCCGAGGGTAAACCTCTACGGGGCACCGAAAGGACCCTACGCAGAGACCGCACCTTACCTTGTTCCGAGAAAAGACATTCGGGGTTCGAGAAGTACGGACTTTGGCGTCTGAGGAAAAGTTATTCTGGTTATTCGACTTTAAAGACCCCGGGACCTTTTGTATGGTGAAAGGGTTGAGGTTGATGACCTCCTAAACCCGACCTAGAGACCCATGAACGTATTCGGTCG
This sequence comes from Capra ibex, assembly GCA_006410555.1. NCBI lineage: Eukaryota > Metazoa > Chordata > Mammalia > Artiodactyla > Bovidae > Capra > Capra ibex. The sequence continues at coordinate 71,572,680 of SJYO01046538.1, forward strand.
TTTTTTTTTTTTTTTTTTTTTTTT